>WNWU01000069.1:691952-704964 GCA_012654045.1 Ptyas mucosa
GAAGGAAGGAAGGAAGGAAGGAAGGAAGGAAGGAAGGAAGGAAGGAATAGAAATAGCACTTGTATATTGCTTCACAGTGCTTTCCAGCCCCCTCTAAGCAGTTTACAGAGTCAGCCTCTTGCCCTCCCAACAATCTGGGTTCTCATTTTACAGACCTCGGAAGGATGGAAGGCTGAATCAACCTTGAGCCGGTCAGGATCGAAGTGCTGGCAATGTGAACAGAATTAGCCTGCAATAACTGCATTCTCACCACTCCGCCACTATGCCATCATAGGCTGACTCTGCAAACCACTTAGAGAGGACTGTAGTGCAACTCTTAAGTCCTATTGTTATCTTTTCTTGGTGCCCCTGCCAGACCTGCCACCACTCACCTGCATTTGTATTGTGACGCAAAACCCAAAGTGTATTATGAGCAAGCATAGCCAGAACTGAGGATCGGAGGCCAAAATCCCTAGGTTTAACTTTTTCCCTCCCTTGGTTCCCTCCCGTTGCCCACCCCCTGCGAGCAGTCAGGTTCAGGCAGGATGCTTTCATAACGGTCAGTTCAAGAGCAGGAGGGTATGCAGCTGATATGCTGGGTAACCTTGAAGCAGCATCTCGAAGAGAAAACAGCATTTACTTTCGTTTCCCCCCCCCTCGCCCCCAGTTCATGGCAACCTGTCAGCGAATAGCACCGAAACGCAAGCGAGCATTGAGGTGGCAGCTGACAGCTCCATTCCCCTCTTCACCAGGTCCCTGGATGAGTCACTCCAAGTCCGACATTGGCATCAGAACTGCTTTCTCCCCTCTTGCCGGCAGCACACCTGAGTACCTCAAGGAAGCCTTGGGGATGAAGAAACCGAAACACGCTCGCTCTGCCAGCCGTGGTGAGTTTGGAGGCATGGAACTCTGCCTCTAGGAGGCGAGGCAGGCTGGGCACATGCTTTGGAAAGTAATCTGTAGCTTGCGTGGAGGATGAGGGTGGAGCTTGTGGGTTGCTTTCTGAACATTTTGTTACCAGGCTAGGTAACATCTTCAGTGGAATTTAGGGGAATCCCTAAAGCTCGGAGAACGAACCTCCACCCTCATTCGTAAACATCCTGCTTCTGTGAAACATTTAAGGTTTTTTCTTCTTCAGACCTACAGGAAATAATAATAAATGGGGACACATAAACTGCCAGGATTTTAATTTAATTCAGATTGAATAGATTCTAGGCCAGGGGTCTGCAAGCTTAAACATTCAAAGAGCCATTTGGACCCGTTTCCCACAGAAAAGAAAACACTGGGAGAGAAGTAACCTAGAACTAAGGAGAAATTTCCTGACAGTGAGAACAATGAATCAGTAGAACAACTTGCCTCCAGAAGTTGTGAATGCTCCAACACTGGAAGTTTTTAAGAAGAGGTTGCATAGCCATTTGTCTGAAGTGGTGTAGGGTTTCCTGCCTAAGCAGGGGGTTGGACTAGAAGACCTCCAAGGTCCCTTCCAACTCTGTTATTCTAAATTCTAAAACATTTTATTTGGGGGCCGGGCTTCTTTTCTAGGCTACATCCCTGGGACTCCAGACTACAAGGAGAAGGAGGATATGTATGACGAGATAATCGAGCTAAAAAAGGTTAGAACAAGCACTTACATCTCCTCCTCCTCTGTGGAATGAACAGAACGTACTTTGGGGAGAATTTTAGTTCATAGCCTTTTCTCCCTTTGAAGCCTGGTCTTCCTGCTTTCTGGGAAATGCTTAAAAGCAACAGGGCGGGAGGGGAGCTGCTGAGGACCTAAAGATGTCCTAGACAAGATTCCCGGGAAGGTAAAAGAAATGAGAGATTCTCTGATGCCACCTTGTAAGATAAATTTCCTCCTATCCCCTTGTTTCGGTTTACCAACACCTTGCTCAAGGATTCTGAAAGACTTCTCTCTCCCACCCCCCCACCCCCCCACCCCTTTCTGTGGTAGACAATCCAAGCTCAGAAGTGTGAAGCGGATCGGATGAAAACCAAACTTCGGCGAGTGGAAGAAGACAACAACCGGAAGGACAGACAAATAGAGCAACTTCTGGATCCCTTCAAGGTAAGCAGAGGGTCCCTTTTGATGGCTCTTTCGTCTTCTGACCCCCGAGCAGGGAAGCCGGCTGCTTTGGGCTTTCTAAGTTTCTGGGGCTGAAGTCTGGAATGGCTAACCTTGATTCAGCCAACTTGCAAAACCCAGCAACACACCTTCTCCATGGTGGCGAATCTCTGTGGCTCGGGGGGAGGATGAGGACGGAGGTTCGTTCTCCGAGCTTGTGGGTTGGTTTCTGAACATTTTGTTACCAGGCTAGGTAACGTCTTCAGTGGAGTGTAGAGGATGTGAGCGTCAGTGTTCTTCTGCTTATAAGGGCTTTGTGTGGTCAGTAGGTCTTGTGATGGGGAGGTCACATATAGTGAGGGTTACGGCAGGTGAGGGTCTTGTGATGGATCATGTTCTGTCCCAGCTACGGATCCCAAAGAACACAGCGCACACAAACTCTGAACAAAACTTAGTTTACTCAAATAACGCAGTTTTAGCAAACGCCGGCTGTTAATAAGCGTTCTTAACAGCCTGCCAGAATTCCACAGATAAGATAGTCAGAGTCTTACTGGAGTTGCCAGAAAGCCCAGAGACAAGGTTGCAGGGAAATCCCAACACGATGGTTAGCGAACTAAAGTTGTTTCCTGCAGCTTGTTGCAAGCTGCGTTCTTTCTTAAATAGGCTAAGGGAGTGGCCAATTTGCCCCAAGCCTTACTCTCGAGGAGACCTCCTCTTGAGGAACCACTCCTGCCTTTTAGCAGCTCTGCGCACCTGTGCATCGAGAAGAGCCTCCTCCTCTTCTTCCTCTTCACTTAAAAGAGCCTCTGGAGGTTCTGAAGGCTCTGACAGAATCCCTGCCTCTGGCACCTCATCCTCTCCAGCCTCCTCACTGTCTGACTCAAGCGGCAGCTGCACAGACTGCTGGCGCAGCACCACACCAGCCTCCTCATCGTCGGGATCAGCAACAATCTGCGCAGGCCACTGGCGGGTCACAACAGATCAAGTGTAACCCATCACACCTGACCTAACCCTCACCTGATGTGACCTTCAGGGGTAAAATGCACTTACCCTGTTTCCCCCAAAATAAGACCTCTCCGGATAATAAGGCCAATCGGGCTTTTGAGCGCATGTGCTAAAATAAGCTTCCTCCCGAAAATAAGCCCTCCCTGAAAATATTAAACGCAGAGCTGGAAATCAGGTAAGACGGCGAGAGGAGCCCCTTCTTGCTCCACGCGCCCCAAAATAATAAGACCTCCCCAAAAATAAGGCCAAGCGCTTATTTCGGGGTTCAAAAAAATATAAGACAGGGTCTTATTTTGGGGGAAACATGGTACCTTCGCTACTGGATCAGAAATGTGAGGGCATGTGCCATTTTTAACTCTGCACAGAGAGTCAAAAATGGGACATGATGACATCTCGGCGGGTGGGCGGAGCCCCCCACTGCCAGCCCTACCGGATCGCATGAGCTGGATAGATCCGGCCGGATTTCACTGCTGGTGACCTTCCCATCACAAGACCTCCTGACCACATGAAGCCCTTATAAGCAGAACACCGAACCTGTGACATCCCCTAAATTCTGCTGAAGATGTTACCCAGCCTGGTAATGAAACATTCAGAAACCAAACCACAAAGCTCGGAGAATGAACCTTCGTCCTCACACATTCTTCAGTTCACTAGTCAGGAATGCTCAGTGCTCTGTGTTCTTTTTCTTTTTCAGTATTCTGAATTTAGCTGGGTACGGACAGAGCAGAAAAATGAGAGCAACTTGGTAAATGCACCTTTTGGGGGAGAGGGGGTGTCCTTCTGTTCTGCATTTATAGCTTTCCAGAACCAGGAAAGCAGAATAAATTGGCAACCTCTTCTTCTTTTTTCCTCTTTCTCTCTTGGAATAGATGATAAATGGTTTGAGGCAGAAGATTCTGAGGCTAGAACAGCAGTGCAAGGAGAAAGACAACGCCATTAAGTATGGAGAAGCTGTCAAATATTCCCCCTCCCCCCCTTGGCCAAGTTTTCTAACAACAATTTGGTTGTTTGCCTGTGGGATTCCTGGCCACAGGGTTCTCCTGTGCTCATGAAACCGAACGCAGACTGGGAGGGCAGAATAGGATAATAACCAATGTGTTCTCTTGACTTATTTATTTTTGATTTATACCCGTCTCCCATCCGTAAGGATCTGAGAGTGGGATCTAGTCGTCACTTAACATTGATAGCGATCCATCCATATACTTAACAAAGGTTAACTTCTGTCTCTTTGGATCGTGCGATCCTTCTCCTTTTGTGTCTTGTTCCCCCCACAAAGTCAACTCCAAGCAGACATGAAGAATACCGACATGGAAGAAATGACCATCGCTCTGCGTACTTCCTACCAAGAGGTATGAAAGATGATTTGAAAGAGAGAACCGTCATTAAAAACATTAGATTAAACCAGAGATCTTCAGACTAGGCAGCTTTAAGACTTGTGGACTTCAACTCCCAGAATTCTCCAGCCAGCATAGCTGGCTGGAGAATTCTGGGAGTTGAAGTCCACAAGTCTTAAAGCTGCCAGGTTTGGGGACCCCTGGGTTAAACATTGCTTGCTGCAGTTCTGTGGGCTGTAGGGCTCTATCTATGCTCATGAGCTCCCCCAAGAAAACGGGGTGTCAATATTTATTATTTATTTATTTATTTATTAGTCCAATTTATATGCCGCCCTTCTCCGTAGACTCAGGGCGGCTTACAATGCATTATAGCAATAGCCTGCATACTTTTAGGTATATATCTGCTTATTAGGGCTTTCGGCCCGTCCTAAGCGGACGTGTTCTATACAATGCTGGCTTATCCACAATCTGGGTCCTCAATTTACCTACCTCGAAAGGATGGAAGGCTGAGTCAACCTTGAGCCTGGTGAGATTTGAACTCGCACTAATTGCAGGCAGCTAAGTGCTAGCACTTAACAGCACTTAGTCCACTCCACCACCGAGGCTCTAACCCTGACTTCTTTTGTGCCACCAAGCTATGCAGAGATTGGCTTATTCCACATGTGGTTGATCGTAGAAGAATTTGTCCAGAATGGTATAAGGCCATGATGGCGAACCTATGGCACGTGTGCCCAAAATGGCACGCAAAACCATATCGCCCGCCACGCACAGCTTTGCCTGTTTGTCTTCCGGGTTTCTGGCGTGCACGATGATCAGCTGTCCTTCGCATGCGGCAGTGTCGGAAACCGGCCTGCGTAGGTGTCCCAGCCAGCTGATCGTCGGGCGCACATGTGCACTAGAACCTGGAAGTTCAGCTTTTACGGAGTGCGGCCCCGACGTGCGCGGGCGACGTTTACGCGTGAGTGCTGAAAAGGTTCGCCACCACCGGTATAAGGACTCCCGCCTTGAGCAGGGGGTTGGACTAGAAGACCTCCAAGGTCCCTTCTCAGTCTTGTTATTCTGCTATTAACCCAACTGATACTGCAATTGGAGCTACCAATGTGAGCCACCTACCAAAGGTATCCTCCAGATCCTAACTTGACCCACCAGATTCTGCAAAGGAGAGCTTTGTTCCCAGAAAGACACAACTCCACGGATCTCTTAAAAAAAACCCAAACCCCTATTTACAACTGCTAGGAATCCTTGTTTTGTCTTTTGGATCATGCGAGACCATCTCTCGGTTACCCAAATATTCTCTTGTGTCTTTTCTCTGTCGCTCCTGTTGGTTCCTCTGATGCATTTTTTTGGGGGGGCAAATGGAGAAGCATCTTTGCTCGTGATCATCTGCCACAGCCCAAACCCAGAAGGATTTGTCTTTAAATAAAATTTGTTAGGGGGGGAGTGTTGTGGCCTGTCAGCGGCCTGTGCAGATTGTAGCTGATTCCGACAACGAGGAGGCTGGTGTGGTGTTGCGCCAGCAGCCTGTGCAGCTGGCGCTTGAGTCGGACGGTGAGGAGGCTGTAGAAGATGTGGTGCCAGAGGCAGGGATTCAGCCAGGGCCTTCAGAACCTCCAGAAGCTCCCATAAGGGAAGAGGAAGAAGAGGAGGAGCCTCTTCTCGATGCACGGGCACGCAGAGCTGCCAAAAGGCAGGAGTGGCTCCTCAGGAGGAGGTCTCCTTGAGAGTAAAGCTTGGGGCTAATTGGCCACTCCCTTAGCCTATTTAAGGAGGAACGCCGATTGCAGCAAGCTGTAGGGAACAACTTTAGTTTGCTCTCCTTCGCGTCCGGATTCTTTGCAAAATTGCTTCTGGGCTTTTTGCCAACCCTAGTAAGTGTGATTACCTTATTTTAGGATTCTGGTAGGCTGTTAAGAAAGTTTATTAACAGCCTTTGGTTATTTGAGTAAAATAAGCTTTGTATAGATTTTGTGTGTACTGCGTTCTTTGGGATCCATAGCTGGGGCAGAACAAGGAGCTACCCGTTTTGCGTCTTTATGAAACGGCATCCTTTTTTGTGGTCCTCACTAGGTTGGTTAATATTCTCTCCCCCGTTTCAGATCCGGCGTCTCCAGAACCTGCTGACACACTCAAAAGTCGTGCAACGGAAGTACGTGTATTATTTTGGAGCTTTCTGCCTGTGCTTATCTTTTTGCTGGCTAGTTTCTATTCTTCACTAATTTCTGTGCAGGAAGAGAAATGTAAACTTTTTTTTTTTTTTAAAAAGGTCATTGGCTAAGTGTCGTTCTCTTTGTTTAGCTGGGTTAGCAGACTCTGTCCTTGTAATTCTCATAAGAGGAAAAAAAACGGTAAAGAAATATATATATTTCCCCCCACCATACCCCCCACCCCCATCTCTGCTCAGAATGAAAGCTGCCTGGCTGATTGATTTGATTATGGACTGTCAACTCTAAGCAACCCCTAGATCAGTGATGGCTAACCTTTTTGCCATCCTGTGCCAAAAGCGGGGGGAAGGGGGGGGTCGTGCGCATGCAAGCCCACACTCATAATTCAATGCACCCCTCCCCCCACCCCCGGAGCATGTGAGTACGACCCCCCCACGCTCCCTCTGCTATTGGCACGCGATGGTCCTCTGGAGGCTGGAAACAACCCGTTTCCTGACTTCTGGTGTGACCGGAAGGCCCGTTTTTCGCCCTTCCCAGGCTCCAGAGCCTTTCTAGGAGCCTGGGGAGGACGAAAACTTCCTTCCCAACCCCTCCGGAGGCCAGAAACAGCCCGTTTCCTGATTTCCAGTGGGCCCGGAAGGCGCGGAAATCGGCTGGCACGCGAATATGCGCTGGAGCTGAGCTAGGGCAACGCTCGCGTGCCCACAGATACGACTGCGTGCCACAGGTTCGCCATCACGGCCTTAGATAATTCCGTGTCCTGCGCAGGACAAAGTAATAGCTTCCTGAAGTTTGTAATGTCTCATTCGATCCTAAATGGGGATGAAAAAACTGAATTTACCATCACAAAGGTGGTGGTTTTACAAAATGTCGAAACAATCCTGGTGAGTCCTCAACTTACGGCCAGAAATTTCTTTCGATAGAGCGAGACCATTGTTAAGTGAGTTTTGCTCCCGTTTTACGACTTTTCTCGCCACGAAGTGGCAAGTGAATCCCTGCAGCTGTTAAAACGAGTAAGCCGGTCGTTAAGCGAGCCTGGCTTCCCTCTCGACTTTGCTGGTCAGAAGGTCACAAAAGGGGGATCGCGTGACCCCACCCCCACCCCCACCCCCCAGGATGCGGCAACCGTCATAAATGTGAGTCGGTTGTCAAGCCTCCGAATGTAAATCATATGACCGCGGGGATGCTTGCCACGGGTCGTAAGTGTGTGAGAAACGGTCCCAAGTTACTTCTTTCCGTGCCGTTGTAACTTCGAACGGTCACTAAGCGGACTGTTGTAAGTCGAGGACTACCTGTAGAATTCGCCTTGCTGAAGTGAGCTCCCTTTAACCCAGTGTTTCTCAACCTTGGTAGCTTGAAGATGGGTGGACTTCAACTCCCAGAATTCCCCCAGCCAGCAGCGCTGGCTGGGGGATTCTGGGAGTTGAAGTCCATCCATCTTCAAGCTTCCAAGGTTGAGAAAAACTGCTCTAACCCTATAAAAACCTGTTGAACTGAGTGTCCATTGAATTAAACCTTCATAAACGCAGTGACTTCAATTCTGCTGCACCGCAATTAAGGCCACAACGGTATAAAGCCCAGAACTACCATTTAAGAGCACGGATAGTCCTCGACTTACGACCACAATTTGGGCCAGAAATTTCTACTGCTAAGCATGGCAGTTATTAAGCAAGTTGTGTCCGATTTGCCACCGTTGTTAAGCGAAGCACCGGTCTGGTGAGTCGCGGATTATGAGCTTGGGACGATTCCTCCCAGTCTTTTCTTTCCCTGGCTCTTCTAGCTTGTCTTCAAATCCTGCCCGTAAACCCACAAACTCTGCAAAAGCCATCAACATTTTCCTGAATTTGAGGCTGGGAGCTGAGTTGCAATTCTTGGCTCGCTCCTTCCTCAGTGTTTGAAGGAGCAAACTGAGTGAATAATGTAGCTTTAAGAGCGGTTAGCGCACCCACCCACCCCAGCCTTAACCATTCTACCTCTTTCGATAACCTCTAGGAAAATAGAGACGCGGTGACTCAGTGGCTAAGATGCTGAGCTTGTCGATCGAAAGATCGGCAGTTCGGCGGTTCGAATCCCTGGCGACACGTAACGGGGTGAGCTCCCATGACTTGTCCCAGCTTCTGCCAACCTAGCAGTTCGAAAGCCGGTAAAAAATGCAAGTAGAAAAATAGGGACCCCCTTTGGTGTGAAGGGAACAGCGTTCCGTGCGCCTTTGGCGTTGAGTCATGCCGGCCACATGACCACGGAGACGTCTTCAGACAGCGCTGGCTCTTCGGCTTTGAAACGGAGATAAGCACCTGCCCCCTAGAGTCGGGAACGACTAGCACAGTGATGGCTTAACTTAAGGTTACTGGGGGCCCCGGTAGGCCCATTTTTCGCTCTCCCCAAGCTCCAGAGGATTTCTTGGCAAAAACGGCCTTCCCCATCTCTCTGGAGGCCGGAAACAGCCCGTTTCCCAACTTCCGGTGGGCCCAGAAGGCCCGAAAATTAGCTGGCCGGCACGCACATGCGCACTGGGGCAACACTCACGTGCCCACAGATATGGCTCCGCGTGCCACAGGTGCCATAGGTTCGCCATCACGGGACTAGCACATACGTGCAAGGGGGAACCTTTACCTTTACTAGGAAAATCCAGGATCAAATGTTTCATATTTACAGCAAAAGGCCTCAAAGTTTGATTGCCAACATCCACAGTTCAAATGCCGAGGGAGCCAACCACGAGAAGGATTGCATTCTGAGTTCGTTTTCACAATTAAAAATAAACTCTCTCTCTCTCTCTCCCCCCCCCCCCCTAAATCCCAGAGGTTGGTTAATAGATGTGCTTTGTTAACATTCGGGAAGTCCAAGCAGAGGTGTTTTTCCCCGCGGGGCTCCCTCCCGGTTGCTAAAAAAAAAATAATAAATTAAAAAAAAAATAAAGACTGAACACTAAAAGTTTCTATAAGATCAGATGAAAGATTCAGAGGAGGAAGAAACTGATGGCAGCTCAGGAAGAAGAAGATAGAAAAGGGCCTGTGCAATCCAAGGACAATTGGCGGATTGTGGCGCTCAAAGGTAGTTTCGTGGAAATGTAGAGTTAAGACTTCATTTTTGTTCCCCGAATGTCACTCACCCCCATCCCAACCCCAAAAAGATAGTCTGGCTAGGTGGCTCAGTGGCTAAGACGCTGAGCTTGTCGATCAGAAAGGTCAGCAGTTCGGCAGTTCGAATCCCTAGTATAGGTCTCCTGCCTGAGCAGGGGGTTGGACTAGATGACCTCCAAGATCCCTTCCGGCTCTGTTACTGTTATTGTTGTTATTATTATAGCTAAATGCAAACAAGGGCGGGACGGGCCAGATTGGAGCATTGCAAGTTCAGCTCCTGACCTGGGACCCTGCTTTGTACTGAACTACATTTGGCTTCGTTGACACGTTGCCCGGAACACAAATAAACAAGGCAGGTGATAACCTTAGTCTCACATGTGGCCACGGGCAATTCTAAATATTCTTTAGAATCCCGATTCTAAATATTAGTTCGCAAAATAGTAATCAGCGTTGTGCGGGCTGAACTTCTTAAGTATCAATGCATTTCCTTCCTTTCTCCCTTTCCTTCCCTTTCCTTCCCTTTCCTTCCCTTCCCTTCCCTTCCCTTCCCTTCCCTCCCCTCCCTTTCCTTTCCTTTCCTTTCCCTTCCTTTCCTTCTTCCCTTCCCTTCCCTTCCCTCCCTTTCCTTTCCTTTCCTTCCTTCCTTCCTTCCTCGCTCCCTCCCTCGCTCCCTCCCTCCCCTTCTCTCTTTCTCTCTCTCTCTCTCTCTCTCTCTCTTTCTTTCTTTCTTCCTTTCTTTCTTCATATTTTGGTGGCATTCCACAAATTATTAAGATGTCTGCTGTTACCCAGTGCCCCCAATGGAGCCATGCAAAATCCAGGCATTGCTCCGAGGAACAAAATTTAGAATTTTATCTTTTAAAAAATTTCCCAGGAGGAATGTGTAAGGAGCAGTAAACCAGGGAAGCACCATGATTTCAAACGGAAGCTGCCATCTTGACTCCAGGGGAGGGAGATCGAAATTAAGGCTGACTCGCCTTTGCTCGATCATCGGAACGCTTAGAAATGCCCATATTTTCACCAGGCGGGGCGGTCGAACTCGGGATAAAGGAGGGAGCAAGAGACTGCCACGTTTTGGGTATTGCCACGGCAGCTTGTTTCTCCTCCCCCCCCCCCTTCTTTTTTGAGCCTAGAACTGCTGAGAGCCCCCACCAGAAGATGCTCAGCACGGCTGTCTTCCAGCTATCCGAAAGGATGAAGGAGCTGCAGGACCAGAACGAAAGGCTGAAAGCAGACATGGACCACGCTCTGAGCAGCTTCCTCTCGTCCAGCCAAGCCAAAAGTAACCATCCCGACCGCTCTTAACAGGTCTCCAAAACAGCGTTTCTCAACCTGGGCCGCTTTTAAGGTGGGCACGGACTTCAGCACTGCCGGCCGGGGGATTCTGGGTATTGAAGTCCACCCACCTTCAAGTGACCAAAGTTGGGGAACGCTGCTCTGAGGGAACCAAGCACGGGTCAACAGACTTCACCAAGAAGGTCTAACCTCGCATGGATCAGTGGTGGGTTTCAAAAATTTTCGCTACCGGTTCGGTGGGCGTGGCTAGGCGGGAGGCCCCATGTGACTGAGTGGGTGTGGCCGACTTGACGTCGCCCATGCCCACTCAGTCACATAACCCCACCCACCTAGCCACGCCCACAGGAAAAAGTAGGAAAATTTTGGGAATTTCAACCTATCTACCCCAGCCCTCCCTTCGCCAGTCGCCCCCGTTTCTCCTCCTTTAGTGACCCCGGCCCTAGCCCCACTTCCTCCCCCACTACCGCCTCTTTGTTCGGGCTGCTTACCTTCTGCGGCGGCTGGTCCAGAGTCCGGAAGGCAAGCTGACCAGAGCTTTCGGCGGCCCCCAGCTAACCGCTGCTGCTGGAAAGCGGCTCTCGAAGAGGTGGCGGCTGGCCGCAGGCCGCTGAAAAGTACCGGAGGCCGCGGAAAAAGCTGCCGCCATTGCTACCATGTTCTTCGCGCATTCATATCCCATTGGACTTGCAAGGCAATGGGATGTGCATGCGCAAAGAACATGGCGATGAAGATGGCGGGCGGGGCGAGCAAGCAGGGATCGGTTCAGGGGTCGTGGCCAGCCGGCTATCGCTACCGGTTCGACGACCTTGGCCAAATTTTCGCCAACGGTTCACGCAAACCGGTGCGAACCGGCTGAATACCACCTCTGGCGTGGATGAACACTCAAAAAGTCAAAAATGTTGGCGGGAACTAAGAGCCGGGAATCCCGGCAGCACCCAGGAAGCATCGGGGATTTGCGTTACGAAGGGAGTCCCGCGTGTTGCCGCTTGTCTGCCCTTGCTCCTCTCGAAAAGCACGGTGAAAAACTTCCTTGCTCCCAAGGAAGCAAGGCAGTACTTCCCTCTTCCAATAGCTGATAAGGGACTCTCTGAAAATGTCTCATTTATAGACCTTCTTCCTATTGAGGGATGCGGTGGCCTAGAGGTGGAGCTCTCGCCTCCCAATCAGGAGGCTGTGAGTTCGATCCTAGGTAGAGGCAGATATTTCTCTCTCTCGGCACGATGAGAATTTATCTGCTGAATATAACTCCGCATTGGCGACAGGAAAAGCATCCGGCCAATAAAACGCTCTGCTAGCTCCATTCAGCTGCCCAGACTCCACCCCTCCCCAAGGGATTATGGGGCCATTAAAAGACGACGATAGACCTTCTTCCTATCCCTCCCTCGTTCTCTCACCCTGCTCTTATCCTCGTGCCCATCAGAGGCACTTGAACGATGGACGGAACCCTGACAGATGGTCCGATTCGAGCAAGGGAATATGCACTTCTAGCTTTTATAACCAGCACCCTTCTGATGGCTGATGAGCCTTGGTTGGTCCTTTGTTTTCTCTCCCATTTTGAAAACTGTTATTCCTTTTCCTCAGGTTATCTTGCTCGCCAGAGGCAGAAACTGCTCCAACAGATTTCTGCTGGGGAAAAAGTAAGTGAGAGTTATTCCGGAGTAAGTTGGCCGCTAACCATGTTCAGCGGGGACACTTGCACGAGCTTTGATGAAGAATCAGAGGTCTGGGACTTCACTATCTTAAATACAGCATGATATTTGTCAGTGGGAGATGATGGTTTCAGGGTCTAGCATTAGCTTACTTTGCCATCTTTCGCGAGATGGCCTGGATCATGGTTTACCTGTGAATTACAGACAGAGGTTAGAAGCTGCTGACCAGGATTGGTATTTTGGGGGGGGGGGGGCATGCCGGTTCCATCACCAGCTTGTTCCCAACTCCAGAAAGGGATCCAACTTCAAAGCAAGCAGCTACTAATAACTCTGCTAGTTTTCCTTTCGCAATCGGCCCCCCCCCCCCTTTCGCCTCTTTGGACTACAATCCCCAGCATCCCCAGTGGCGGGTAAAAGATCGGAAAGGCTGCATATTGTAGAAGGC
>WNWU01000069.1:713027-727234 GCA_012654045.1 Ptyas mucosa
TCTATTCTATTCTATTCTATTCTATTCTATTCTATTCTATTCTATTCCATTCCATTCCATTCCATTCCATTCCATTCCATTCCATTCCATTCCATTCCATTCCATTCCATTCCATTCCATTCCATTCCATTCCATGGTTGAAAGGCTAGCCAGTTTCTTGATAGACTGCTCATCTTGGTTAGGAACCTCGGTTAGTTAAGCGACGGCGCACCCTTGATTCACATCCTGTTGTGGGAGCTTCTGTCTCGGGCGTAAAACTATGCTGAATCACCGGGTTTCCGTTAAAAACAGAAAAAGAGAGCAAAGGGAAATATTTAAGACAAAGCTCCGTTGCACAAGAATACACGCTGGCTATAATTAAAATTACAGACAGAGAAAGCATCAGGGATTCCATGGGATGATGTCTTCCTTGTTAGCATTTTATCACAATTGCTCACAAAATTAGGGAACCTGCTAGTGAATCTATTTCATTAAAAAAAAAAACCCCAATATTTCGAAGTTTTGAACATGAATAGGGAAGATGACTGTGCTCACCTGTGATGCCCTCTTATGGGACAGGTGGTTAGTCTGATGAACGAAGTGTCGTTTATGGCGATAAGACCATGTTTCTGGAGTGCACGCAGTCAAATAGAGCTCCTTAGGGTTTAAGTAACTTTGCAACTATGGAGAGAAGCTAAAGGGGTAAAAGGAAGGTGCATTCATCCACATGGGCAAATAATTCCGAGCTCAGTACCAATAGAAGGAAGAGACTATTCGTTGCTCATGGTTGAACTGTGGGTTCCTTGATGCTCTCTGAGTTTGGTGGTTTTTTTGCAGACATCTCATGACCCAGCTAGGTAACATCATCAGTGTTGGGAGTGGGGTTTGTGGGAGAGGAGGAGGAGTGTGGGATCCTTGGTGCTCCCTGAGTTTGTTTGTTTTCTTGCAGATATTTCACAACCCAACTAAGTAACATCATCATCCGTGGTAGAAGTGAGTGGAATTTTCTCTCTGAGCAAACTTCTGGCACTGATGACTTTACCTAATTGGGTCATGAAACGTCTGCGAGCAAACAGCCAAGCTCTGAGAGCACCAAGGACTCCACAATCCTCCTCCTCTCTGCAAACCCCACTCCCTTCTAGCACTGATGATGTTCCCTAGTTGGGTTATGAAATGTCTGCAAGAAAACAACGAAGCTTTTTGTATCCATTTCATGTATTCATAACTATGTTTATACTTATATCTGTTATCTAATACAGGGGTCTCCAACCTTGGCAACTTGAAGCCTTGGCGGACTTCAGCTTTGCTGGCTGGGGAATTCTGGGAGTTGAAGTCCGCCAAGGCTTCAAGTTGCCAAGGTTGGAGACCCCTGATCTAATAAATACTTGACGAAAACAAACAAATAAACAAACAAATAAATAAACAAACAAATAAATAAAAGCTCAGAGACCACCAAGGATCCCAAAATTAGGTACTGCATGTTTTTCAGTGGGACCTCACCAGGAATTAGTGTTAGATCTTCTGCAGGCAAGGCTTTTCCAACCCAGGCCCACTCCGTAGGGCAGTCGCCCCAAACCTTTCTCTCCCTAGACGGGTAAGACTTCCGTTCTCAACCCAATGGATTGCTCTGGTTGATTTGCAGCTCCGACAGGCACCCAAATGTTTCTATAAGACTTTGTGTTTGCTTACTTTGGTCTGGCATGGGGAGTGTCTTCATATTTCCAAGTCAACAAACAGCTAGTGCAATGTACGTTTGTCAGATCCCCGAGTGAACTTTGCATTGTGTGCACTTCTTCTACTGGCAATACAATGTGTGTGTCCGTCCTTTTCGCATGACCTTTTCCAGATGGGTCACCTCGGAAGGAACAGCTTCTCAAAGCTCCTTTTGAATAGTTCGCTGGACGTTGCTATCTTCCGTCTCTGACTTCTCACTAAAAAACGTTCTCACCAACACGAGTTGGTTGGTTGAAGGCAAAAGCTGGCCTTGTGTCAGAAGGATTTTAAAAAAAAACAACAACCTTATCCGAGCCATGAAATCTGCAATAAAAGCCATCTTCAGACTGGTTTTTTTGTGTTTTTTTTTAAAGTTTCTTGGACTCAGGTAGGAATATTTCTGACCAAGGACTATCTAGGAGAGGAGAGGAGAGGAGAGGAGAGGAATGGAGAGGAATGGAATGGAATGGAATGGAATGAGAGGAGAGGAGAGGAGAGGAGGGGAAGGGAAGGGAAGGGAAGGGAAGGGAAGGGAAGGGAAGGGAAGGGAAGGGAAGGGAAGGGAAGGGAAGAGAAGAGAAAATAGAATAGAGGAGAGGGGAGAGGAGAGGAGAGGAGAGGAGAGAGGAGAGGGATGGGATGGGATGGGATGGGATGGGATGGGAGAACAGAATAGAAGAATAATAGATTAATAGGATAGGATAGGATAGGGTGGAATGGGATGGGATGGGATGGAATAGAAGAATAGAATAGAAGAATAATATAATAAGATGGGATGGGATAGAATAATAGAATAGAAGAATAATAGAATAAAAGAAGAGAAGAGAATAGAATAATAATAGAAGAGAAGAGAAAATAGAAGAGAAAATAGAAGAGAAGAGAAAAGAAAATAGAAGAGAAGAGAAATGAAATGAATAATAGAAGAGAAGAGAGAAGAGAAGAGAAGAGAAGAACAGAGTTGGAAGGGACCTTGGAGGTCTTCTAGTCCAACCCCCTGCTCAGGCAAGAAATCCTACACCACTTCAGACAAATGGTGATCCAACCTCTTCTTAAAAACTTCCAGTGTTGGAGCATTCACAACTTCTGGTGGACCCATATCTGAATCTCGAGCAGCTCTTTGGATCCAACCTTTATAGCAAGAGATATTTTTAGAGCCAGTAATACCAATTATTGTGTCATGGAGCTGAAGGCAAAAGGCCGCAAAAGAGTTGTGAGTCTTTCCAACTCCAACGAAGGTCTTGTAATTACATAGTAGAGTCAATTGTTGCTAGCAATAAATGGCGTTATTCTTTCTAATAGCTCCTGGCTTTTATTTCTAGAGCAATTTAGGAATATATATATATGAATGATGTAATCTCATTTGTCTTGTTTTCAGTTCCCTATGTGATATAGGCGAACAAATGCGTATTTCGAGAAAGGGGGAATCAATTCCCACGTTCTCTGGTTACTCTTTGCATTGAATTGTTTTTGGCCTGTGGAATGTGGACAGGAAAGCGATATTCTCAGCAGGAAGTTGAATTTTCCAAGCATCTGTTTTTACTGTTTCTCTCCGTTGAACCAGCGGGAAATTTACACATTTTTTAAAAAGTATATATATATTAAAATTAAAAATAGCTTTCCAGATATCAGATCTCATTTTTATTACTGCTGATAACATCTGTTGCTTTTTTTGCACAGTGGAACGGTATTAAAAGAAATTTCTGGAAAATTCCACCTTTTTGCTGGGAGTTCAATACCTTCAAATTGTTGTATTTTGCACCGATAGTTGGTGTTAATTTTGGATAAACGGCACTCTTAACTCTGGTTTCTCTCCTGATGTAGGCCTGGGTGGCCACACAATCACGGCTAACCAGAGTTAAAGTTGACTACAGTAGAGGTAGTCCTCAGCTTACGACCACAATTGAGCCCAAAATGTTTTGTTGCTAAGGAAGACCTTTGTTAAATGACATTTTGCTCCATTTTATGACCTTTTTTGCCACAGTTGTTAATCATGCGGTCGTTAAGCGAATTCAACTGGCAAATATCCCCAGGATGCTGCAACCATCTAAAAAGCCAAACATACCAGTTGCCAAAAGCCTGAATATTGATCATGTGACGTGGGGGATATTGCAACGGTCGTAAGTACGAGGACTGCCGATAAATCACTTTTTTCAGTGCTACCGAAACTTCAAACGGTTGCTAAACAATCCGTTGCAAGTTGAGAACTACCTGTGTGTGTGTGTGTTGTGAGTCATTACAATACAAAATTAGTCCCAAACAAACCTATTTTATTGTAACAGCTGAGAATTGCGTTCATTCCCAGCTAAGTCCCAATTAGTTGCAAAACAAGTCCTTCAGAAAAAGTCCTTCAGGGTAATCACAAATCTTTATCTTCTTTGACACCTTGTCAAAGGCCTTACTTGGCAAAGCCACACCGAGTCCAGAATCAAACAGAGATGCTGACTGGGAACAGAATTAACAACGTTGCTTTCCTACAAAGAGCCCAAGAGCCTTTGTTGCTCTTTTAAGCCTTATAGGAGGGGCCAATCGTCTCCAGGCCTTACGCCCGAGTTGTCCCTTTTGCTTTAACTGTTCTTGCCTTCTGGCAGCTCTTCTCATACGTGCACTAGGAACAGGCTCCTCCTGTTCCTCTGCCTCTCTGCTATCCGCCTCTATCTGTAGACGTATCTATACATATCTGCTATCCGTAATTCTCAGCTGTTATAATAAAACAGTTTTGTTTGGGACCAATTGTGTCTTGTAATGACTAAGTGAGCCTGGGTCACAACAGTTGGAAGGGACCTCATTTTTAAAGCGATGAGACCCGTTTTAAGAAAGGTGATATTTAAGAGTAGCAGAGTTGGAAGAGACCTTGGAGGTCAGTTAGTCCAACCCTCTGCTCAGGCAGGAGACCTATACTAGGGATTCGAACAGCCGAGCTGCCAACCTTTCTGATCGACGTCTTAGCCACTGAGCCATCAGGGACTGAGTCTTTCCGTGAATGGTATCCTTTTATACTTGCCATACGGAGCAGCCGATAGTGGTGGATCCAGTAAATTATTTGGGGCGAAAAGGGTTGTAATTCCAGTTGGGATCCTATTTTCTTGAAGTTGTTTTTAATGGAGGGACTTCTTTCTTACGTGCCTCAAAACGAGAAATCTGGAACCCTCTCGGTAGCTTTGCTTCGAAAATCATGGAACGGTGGCAAATTTCAGCCCAGACAATTTAAGGAAACACTAATTGGCAGAAAAGGAAGCTTTCGCGTGCAAAATAAAAAAAAATGTTTGCTGGACTTTGTTTTCTATTAGGTTTCCCCCCACCACCACCACCACCTCTTCGCATTCGTAGTCTTCCTTCCTTCCAAGAAATTCCACGTTTGCCTTTTTCGATTGTTCATAACACGTTGTTTGGCTCTCCTCCGATTTTTGAAAAAATGGTACCTTGTTCGTTGTGGCGGCCGGATAATCTTAAAACAGCAGAAATCCCCCCAAAAATGGAAAATCGAAAAACACTTGAGAAAATAGCTGTAAGAGAACTTAACATTTTGCAGGAAAAGGTCCTAAGGATTTAATTCTGATCTTCCGTTAAATCTTCCCGGTGATCTGACTGGTAAAGATCTCTCCTTGGGAAATCAATCTGTATTTGAGTAAAAGACCACCAAATCGGACAGTCTGGAAGATGCATGCTTTATTTTGATTGATATATTTATTTATTCAATTTCTATGCTATATCTTTACATCTAGCCAAGATTAGTAGTTATTGGACACGCGTAGAGGGCTGCCATCTATTTTAAAGTTACTGTTACTGTTCCCCCCAAATGTTGTTGACGCCCACTGAGCTAGTCTTCGACTTACAACCACAATTGAGCCCAAAAATTTCCGATGCTAAACGAGACAGTTGTTAAGTGAGTTTTGTCCCGTTCTACGACCTTTCTTGCCACAATTGTTAAGTGAATCACCGCAATAACCCAGTTGTTAAATGAATCCGGTTTCCCTATTGGCTTTGCTTGTCGGAAGGTCACAGAAGGGAAGCACACTGCAACCGTCGTAAGTATGAGTCGGTCGCTGAGCATCCCAAATTTTGCTCATTTGGGCACGCTGCAACGGTTGGAAGTGCGAAAAACGGCCACAAGTGCCTTTTTATCAGGGCCATCGTAACTTGGTGGATCTTGTTGTAAATCTGTATCGTGTTGCCATTGGCGTGCGGTTTTGCTTCTTGCAAGCCTGTTAAACAAGACCCTTGTTGTGTAAATAAAAGATAAAATAAAATAAAATAAAATAAAATAGGGACACCCTGGATTTCCCAGTGTGGCTCATCATTGATGTGTTTGGGCTCCCAACCGATCCACATCTGGCAGGACAGAGGTGGCCATCTGCGATGCAGATGGAGCCCCGTCATCCGTCGTCTTGGAGGCTTCCAAGTTTATTTTTAAGCTGCCTAATCATCGGAGGAAAAAATAAATATTGTGCAGAGCCTCGAACACGGATGAATCACATGATGATAAAGGGCCTCCAGACGCTGCCTGAGTGAAAAAAAACAAACACACATTCTTCTCATCCTATTACCTATCTCCTACTTATGGCTTATTGCTTGTAAATCTTTACGATTTCTATTGTTTTATTTAGTTTCCTAGTATGGTTTGATTGCTTGTTTAGTATCCTCTGACTATCACTAAGTCTTGCATCTTATGATTCTTGAGGAATGTATTTTTTTTTTATGCACACTGAGAGCCTATGCACCGAAGACAAATTCCTTGTGTGTCCAATCACACTTGGCCAATAAAGAATTCTATTCTATTCTATTCATCAGTGAGCTGTTGGACAGCATTACTTGGTCTGTTGTGTGGATGTTTGGGTGATTTAGGGGCGGGAAATTTGTGGTGGGTGGGAGTGTGTTTGGGGATTGTTATGTGTGGTCTTTGGGTGTTAAGTGAATTTCGTTGTATGGGTATACTGTGTATACACGTACAATGACAATAAAATTATTATTATTATGTATATACACAGTATACCCATACAACAAAATTCACTTAGCACCCGAAGACCAGGTCCAACACACATGACAATCCCCAAGCACACTCCCACCCACCACAATTCCCCACCCCTAAACTACCCAAACATCCACACAACAGACCAAGTAATGCTGTCCAACAGCTCATCAATGTTGGCCCTTTAGTTCATGGTTGAGTGCAATTATAGCTCTGGGATAAAAACTATTCAGAAGACGTGCGGTCCGAGTTTTAATGGTTCCGTATCTTCTGCCAGAAGGCAACAGTCCAAAAAGATGGTAAGCAGGATTGGGAAGAGTCTCTGAGAATGTTATGCAACTTTCTCAAACAGCGAGATTCGAAGATGTCATCTAGGACTGAAAGCTGGAGCTCGATGATATTCTGGGCAGTTTTAATGATTCTCTGTAGAGTCTTTTTGTCCACTACAGAGCTGCTCCCATACCATGCAAGAATGCTGTATGTCAGGACTCTCTCAATGGTGCTGCGATAGAAGGACAGAAGGAGATGCTGAGATAGATTGATCTTCCTGAGCATTCTCAGGAAGTACAGCCTCTTCTATGCCTTCTCCACAAGCATGTCAGCGTTCATAGTCCACGAGAGGTCCTCCGAGATATAAATACGTACAATGACAATAAAATTATTTAAAAAAGAACCATCATAGATAAATAAATTTGCAAATAACTCGGCGAAGTAGCCTCAGTGTCTTTAGCGGAGAATTCCTGATTTCTGTGAAGTTGTGGACGAACAAAAGAACAACTGAGGGTTATGCGCAATTGTGGAGCGTCCCTAGAAGGACAGGCGACGAAATAAAAAGCTATTCACCAGATTTTTGCTGTCACAGTGGAATTCATGGTGAATCGAGGGGGGAAGGGAGAGAGAGAGAGAGAAAAGAAATGTGGACTGTTTGACCGAGCTGATATGAAAATGGAACAAGAGGCCTTTTTCAGGATTTAATAAATGGATTTGTGCAGAATATGAAAGCAAGCTTCTGAACAATTTCCATATTCAGGGTTTTTTTTTTCCTTCTCCCTATTTCTGTTCTGCATCATACTTGTATTTTTGCTTCTCTTCTCTCTCCTTTCTTGTTTTTTGAGCCTTTTTGCCCTGGTCATTAAGCGAGTCTCTGCAGTCGTTAAGCCAATCACAAGGGGGTTCAACGACTCCACCTTCCTTCCTTGACTTTGCTTGTCGGAAGCTGGCTGGGATTTACATGATCCTGCAACCGTCGTAAATACATATTTTGGTTGCCAAATGCCCAAATTTAAAATCTCATGATTCTGGAGTAGCTATGACGGTTGTAAGTACGAGGACTGCTCCTAAGTCACCTTTTTTTTTTTAAAGCACTGTTGTAACGTCAAACAGTTGCTAAACAAGCGTTTGTAAGTCGAGGGCTATTGCAATCTTGCATTTTGGTTTCGAGGGCCGTATTTGAAAAAATAACCAGAGCATTTTTTTCATCCAAACCTAAACGTAATTTATAATAATGTGGAATAATATGAAAACCCAAAGACGGGTCTGAATCTGAAACACAGAAAGCATTCTTCCGTGGTTTAAAAATTCACTTTTTTAGGTGTATCAATTTTTTTTTATTATTATACTGAAGTATAAAATACAAAGGAAAATAAAAAGTAATGGAAAACTAGGGGGGAAGGAAAAAGGGAAGAAGAGAAAATGTGGGGTGGAAAGGAATAAAGAAAAAAATAAAAGGCATTGACTTTTAACACTCTTTGGCCCAGTAGAAGATAATAACATTACAACCTCAACTTTTTACTTTTATGCAATAGTATAGATACTAGCCATTTCTATAACAACAAACCTACCTAATCCACAAAAAACAAAATTTCATTTTTTTCCCCCCATCACAAGCACAAAGTCCCAAAGCGATTTCCAAATAGAAACAAAGTTAAATATCTTGCCCTCTTTGGAGAAAAGAATCAATTTCACAATCTCTGCTTTTCCTTGCTGTGGGAAATAATATATAGTTCTGTTTGCTGATTAATCTTTATTAGACTGTCACAATTTATATTAATAAAATTTGCGGTATTCTTTCAGGTCTTTTTTTAAAACCTTTAAAAAGGGGGAGGGAAAAAAATTAACTTTTTCTTAAATTTTAAAACATTAAACTTCGCTTTAAAAACAGTTCTACAATCAGTAAGTTCTAAGATCTAAATTGTGAGAGGAAAGGGAACCCGGAAGTTCCTGTTTCTTGTTTAAAAAGTCACATGAAAATGGCTTCTTTAAAGCCCTTTGCAAGCAAACCAACGATTGCATTACCTTGGCAACGCGTCATCTCGGAATAGATTCTATAGATGTTTCTGTCTCTTTATGAAACCTCCCGACAATGCCTCGATGCATTTTGCAGAGTGGGAAACTTGAGTGGCGTGGAATAAATCTGAATTTCTGCTAACAACAAGTTGCGATCACGAGAGGACATCATGCTCCTGCTCATAAAAAAAAAACAAAACCCCAGCCGTTAAAAGTGTAATTGTGTTTGCATAAAAATCGCACAAAGCTTTGATTAAAAGACAAAAAAGACAACTATTTTTGTTCCCACTTGGAAACCACTTCTGGACTTGGTGCTTGAGGTGGGAGGGAAAAATGAACCTTTGATTTTGGGTTTTATCGATTAGATAAGTTTTGTTGTGATAAAAATGGCTTGGCTTATACTATTTCTTTCTTTCTTTCTTTCTTTCTTTCTTTCTTTCTTTCTTTCTTTCTTTCTTTCTTTCTTTCTTCCTTCCTTCCTTCCTTCCTTCCTTCCTTCCTTCCTTCCTTCCTTCCTCCCTCCCTCCCTCCCTCCCTCTCTTTCTTTCTTTCTTGGTTCGATTTATATGCCGCCCTTCTCCGGAAACTCAGGGCGGCTTACAATGCGTTAAGCAATAGCCTTCATACTTTTTGTATATACCTGCTTAGTAGAGCTTTCGGCTCCCCCTAAGCGGTGTTCTTTTTTATACAAAGTCAGCTTATTTCCCCCACAATCCAGGTCCTCATTTTACCTACCTCGGAAGGATGGAAGGGTGAGTCAACCGTGAGCCTGGTGAGATTCGAACTCGCAGTAATTTCAGGCAGCTGGCAGCTAAGTGCTACTTTAACAGCACTTTAGTCTGCTGCGCCACCAAGGCTTTGACTATGACGTCAAAGTAAAAAGTTGAGGTTTGAGGTGGTTGTTTTATTCTAATGCAGCAAAGCGGGTTGGAAGTCAACGCCTTTTCATTCTTTTTCCCTCTTTTTCCACACTTTTCCCTTCCCTTTCTCCTCCCATGTCTTTCCTACTATTTTCTTTTGTATTTGGGGGGTTTTATTTTTTGTATCTTGACGTCTGCTAGAAAACAAGCAAGCTCAAAGAGCACCAAAGACCCCTCATTTCAACCCTGAGCTACAAATATTCTCCTTTACTGGTATTTTAGTATTAATACATAAATAAAATTTAAAAATACGAGGGGAAAAAATTGACAAGGCTGTTTGAAGCAGGCAAAAGGTTTTGCTTTTTGCATTCTGGCAGTGAATTCCACCGGCTGGTTCCTAGAAAGGAAAACAGGATTGCTACAGGGAGGATGGTTGGATTGAGATAATATCCCCTGAAATTACAGTTGCATATGATCAGAGATAATTCTATGTAATTTCAAAGGTTTCCCTTGGCGTTTTGGGTTTTTTTTTTTTGCTCTCTCTCTCTCTCTCTCTCTCTCCCTCTCCACGGGCTGGCATGGACTATAATTCAAGCCTGAAAAAAAAATCATTTGATCAGAAAAGCTCATGTTTAGGGAATGAGACCTAAATACGTTGCATTTTGATGTCAAAAACCCATTTTGAAAGGTGTGGGAAAGCAGGTAGATAATACGTCCTTCCCATAGAGAGATAAATAAGTGAAAATAGGAAAATGTTTGGCTTGTTTGACTGATTGCTGTTGCCAGGAGGCCGGGGTTATTTATATATTGGCTTTTTATTTTTTAAGCTGTTCAGAATCACGGACGATGAATGGGCAGCCACAGAACTTTTCTAAATAAAGAAATAAATGAAATGGAAAGAGGAAGGAGAATTTTGGGGGTTTGCCCCCTTGAGTTACTTGTAAAAATAATAAAGAGTTATCAATCAATAAACAAAATAAATGGAAGAACAGAACAGAACAGAACAAATGTGGAATGGAATGGAATGGAATGGAGTGGAGTGGAATGGAATGGAATGGAATGGAATGGAATGGAATGGAATGGAATAGAATAGAATAGAATAGAATAGAATAGAATAGAATAGAATAGAATAGAATAGAATAGAATAGAATTTTATTGGCCAAGTGTGACTGGACACACAAGGAATTTGTCTTGGTGCATATGTTCTCGGTGTACATAAAAGAAAAGATACGTTCGTCAAGAATCATAAGGTACAACACTTAATGATAGTCATAGGGTACAAATAAGCAATCAGGAAACAATATCGATATAAATTGTAAGGATGCAAGCAACAAAGTTACAGTCATACAGTCATAAGCGGAAGGAGATGGGTGATAGGAACGATGAGAAGATTAATAGTAGTGCAGACTTAGTAAATAGTTTGACAGCGTTGAGGGAATTATTTGTTTAGCAGAGTGATGGTGTTGGGGGAAAAAACTGTCCTTGTGTCTAGTTGTTCTGGTGTGCAGTGCTCTATAGCGTCATTTTGAGAATAGGAGTTGAAACAGTTGATGTCCAGGATGCGAGGGGTCTGTAGATATTTTCACAGCCCTCTTTTTGAGTCGTGTAGTATACAGGTCCTCCATGGAAGGCAGGTTGGTAGCCATTGTTTTTTCTGCAGTTCTAATGATCCTCTGAAGTCTGTGTTTGTCTTGTTGGGTTGCAGAGCCAAACCAGACAGTTATAGAGGTGCCGATGACAGACTCAATAATTCCTCTGTAGAACTGGATCAGCAGCTCCTTGGGCAGTTTGAGCTTCCTGAGTTGGCGCAGAAAGAACATTCTTCGTTGTGCTTTTTTGACGACGTTTTTGATGTTGGGTGTCCATTTTAGGTCTTGAGAGATGGTAGAACCTAGAAATTTGAAGGTCTCTACTGTTGATACTGTGTTGTCTAATACTGTGAGAATTCTAGCTCAATATCACGTAAAAAGACAGCTCCAGGGTAAGATTGGAGAATAACTAACGACTGTAATCTTCATCTAATACACAAATCTTACACCTATACTTGAATTGGCTGTATAGATAGTCCTCGACCTACAGCAGTTCAGTTAATGTCCATTCAGAGTTACAACGGCACTGGAAAAAATGTGATTTATGACCGTTTTTCCTACTTACAACCGTCACAGCATCCCCACAATCACGTGATCAAAAACTCTTGGCAACCAACTTATATTTATGACGGTCGCAGTGTCCTGGTGGGATCACGTGATCCCCTTTTGCGACCTTCTGACAGGCAAAGGTGATGGGGAAGCCGGCCGGGCCACTAACTTGAGCAACCGTAGTGATGCGCGTAACAACTCTGCCAAGAAAGATTGTAAAAATGGGTCGAAACTCAACGTAGCAACGTCTTGGCTCAGCCGCAGAAATTCGGGTCTCCGTTGCGGTCGTAAGTCAGGGGCCTACCTGTACCGTAACCACGGAACGGAACCCAGGATGGACTCCAGCCTCCTCTTTGGGTTTTAGAGATGCGACTCAGGGCACATCGTTCGAGAGACGCCACACTGACCTGCTCTTGCTGAAAGAATAGCACTCTGCATGACGACAACAACTTTCTTTTGCACCTGCGCCGAGTTGTGAATTATTCGTGCGGTGCCAAAAAAGAAAGTATTTTGAGACGCATGAGTTGCGTTTCTAAAAATATTTGATGCAATAGGTTAGGTTCTTCCAGGGGTGAAATCCAGCAGGTTCTGGAGAACCGGTAGCGGAAATTTTGAGCAGTTCGGAGAACCGGCAAATATCACCTCTGGCTGGTCCCAGAGTGGGGTGGGCATGGAGATTTTGCAATATCCTTCCCCTGCCACACCCGCCAAGTCTTAAAGCTGCCAAGTTTGAAGACCTCTGGACTATAAAGAGAGGAGACGTCAGACGTTTTGCTCAGGAATTTTTCTTTTTAACTTTCTTTTGAGGCTGAAATAAATAACTCCCTTGTCCTTAATTTAGAGCCTTTCAGGAGAGATGTGTGATTGAGCTCTGCGAACAGCCCAGTTCATCATTCATTTCCTTGTTATTAAAAGAACAAAAGTTTGTTTCCGCTTAACAATAAGGAGGGGGAGCATTGTGGTTAGTGCCCCAGATTGCCTTTCCTCCTAGCATCACAATTCGACATTGTTTTCTTGAAGGAAAGTTAAGTTCGTTGCTTAGTTTATTTATTTTTATTTTGCATTAATCAGCCCCAGTCCTAAGCGAAATGCAAAAATCAAGGCACAGAGAGTCCTCGGCTTACGACCAAAATTGGGACAAGAATTTCCATTTGCACAGCGAGACGGCGGTTAAGTTGAGCCATGTCCGATTTTATGACCTTTTTTTGCCACTTTTATTAAGCAAATTGCTGCAGTCATTAAATGAATCACACGGTCGTTGAGCAAATCCAGCTTTCCCCATTGACTTCGCTTGTTGAAAAATTGTCACAGGGACAATTTTCGTAAATATGTACTGGTTGTGATGCTTACTTACGTAGACCCTTACTCTTCTATCTCAGCAAGTTTGAGATGGGTGGACTTCAACTCCCAGAATTCTGGCTGGGAGATTCTGGGAGTTGAAGTCTACTCATGGTAAAGTTGGGGAGGTTGAGAGATGCTCAGATAGAAGAATCTGTCAAGGTGGTTGGTGCAAGGTGGTAGGTTGGTAGTTCATAACCTTAATCCCTAGTCTACATTGGTTGGGTAAACTCGTGCAGCTCTTGAGCATAAAAAAGGTCCTAGTTGATCAAATCTGGATGCTGTAAATTGGGTGGAAATACTGCTCATTAGTTGCCATCCTGCAGAACCTTTTCTCCGTGTCATCAAGGATCGACTGTCATCCGTGCAACCCTTCATTCTCTTGACCAGCTCAAAGAAAGGACATGCCATCTTGCCTGGAGCCACGTGAAAATGAGGTCTTAAGGATGTCCAAATCTCCAGCTCTTGTTTGAGGCATCCCTTTTGTGTTGTTCTTGGCTGCTGCTTTCTTCTGTTTTCACTCTTCCCTGCGGTCTGAGTTGGGAATCCTCAAAAGTCCTTCTTTCAGTTGCCTTTGGATCTGCTCCAGGAGATTAGCTCACCTCTCTGGCTTTATCAAATGCCTTCAAGTCTTTAGCAGGCTGTGTCTCCTGCAGTGAAAACCTTTGGGGTCCATGGATTCGGTATGGGGCTTAGAACCAGGAAGCATTGTGTTAGTTTTGAAAAGAAGGAAGGAAGGAGGGCAGGAGGGAAGGAAGCAGAAAGAGAATAGGAAGCAAAAAAGAGGGAGAGAGGAAGGATGGAAGGAAGGAAGGGGGGAGGAAGAGAGAGTAGGAAGGAAAAAAGAGAGCGGAAAGGAAGGAAGGGAAAGGAAGGAAGGGAAAGGAAGGAAGGAAAAAGTGAAGGAAGGAGGGAGGGAGGAAGAGT
>WNWU01000069.1:727244-743899 GCA_012654045.1 Ptyas mucosa
GAAAGGAAGGAAGGAAAAAGTGAAGGAAGGAGGGAGGGAGGAAGAGTAGTAAAGAAGGAAAAAGGAGCAAAGGGAGGAGGGAGGGAGGAAGAGAGTGGGAAGAAAAGGAGAGAGGAAGGGAGGAAGAGAGAGTAGGAATGAAAAGAGGGAGGGAGGAAGAGTAGGAAGGAAAAAAGGAGCAAAGGAACGAGGGAGGGAGGAAGAGAGTAGGAAGGAAGGCAGGAGGGAAGAAAGGAGGAAGAGAGTAGGAAGAAAAAAGAGGAAGAGAAGAAGGAACGAGGGAGGGAGGAAGGAAAGGAAGGAAGGAAGGAAGGAAAGAAAGAAGGAAGGAAAAAAACCCACCTCTGCCAGAAAATCCATCTTTTCAGCAAGTGTGTTAACTTGACAAGCTGTCAGAAGCTTAGCTTCATTTAATCATGCTTTCGTCTTTGGGGAGATGTCGGTACAAATGTCATTCAGAGTGTGGCAGATATTTTTCTAAATTATTGTTCTGTGGAGGAGCCATCAGCCCATTCCAGAGGTAATAGAGAAGAAGATCAGGCCTGCAGAAACAGATAATAATTTTCAGAGCAGGTTCTTGCCCCAAAAGGGGCTACTATATTTATTTATTTACGTACTTATTTACGGGAGTTGTATGTTACCCCAATTATGACTTCCGGGTAGCTAATAATAATGATGATGATGATGATGATAATGATGATGATATTAGCATAGAAAGGGGAACTCAAAAATTAAAAACTAGCGAAATAGAATGAATACTATAATATTGACATAAAAGCTATCCATCAACACAGAATCGTTATGAAATGCAGCAGTTCCTGGGCACAATAGATAGCAGCAGATTGCCCAACCACCTGGACTCTAAAATCCAGCTCAAAGGATGCCAGGAAAGGAATAATGTGCTATTTTTCATTTTTGTATTAATTTCTGAACAAGGTTGTGGTTGAGTTGCCAGCAGTGATGGGGGGAATGTTCTTTCTGGCACGTTTCTCTTGAGGTGGAAACTCTTCATCTATTTGACTCTTTATATCTTCTGCCTAGATATTTTGGGCAATGGATTTGCCCCTGGAAATGGTATGAGCTGGCTAGTCAGGGAATCTAGGTGAAATCCAGTGGATCATCCTGAGAAGATCTGTGGGGATTAATTGCCCAACCCCTGAGTAGAAGGTGTAAATTCTCAGAGCGCTTCTACTGCATTGTGAAACAATAAGTTGTCTATTCATTGGTGCCCCCCCTTTCTTTTTCTCCCTCTCATTCCCTCTCTCTTTCTCTCTTTCTCTCCCTCTCTTTCCCCCTCTCTATTTTTCTTTCTCCCGCTTTCTCTCTCCTCTCTTTCCTTCCTTCTTTCTCTCTCTCTCTTTCCCTCTCTATTTTTCTCTTTCTCCTTCTCTTTCTCTTTCTCTCTCCTTCTCTTTCTCTTTCTCTCTCCCTCTCTTTCTTTCTCCTCTCTTTCTCTTTCCCTCTTCTCTTTTTTCCTCTCTACCTCTTTCCTTGTCTCTTTTTCTCTTTCTCTCTTTTTATTTTTCTTTCTCTCTGTCTTTCTCTGTCTTTCTCTTTCTCTCTTTCTCTCCCTCTCTTTCTCTCTCCCTCTCTTTCTCTCTCTCCTCTCTTACTTTTCTCTCTCTCTTTCCCTCTCTCTCTCTTTTTCTCTTTCTCTCTCCTTTTATTTTTCTTTCTGTCTCTGTCTCTTTTTCTTTCTCTCTCTCTCTCTCTCTCTCTTTCTCCCTCATTCTAGTTCTCAGAGTGATAGTTATTTCCATGAGAACAGACGCCAGTCTCTTTCTTTTGCTCTGTATAGAAAAACAGTAACCCAATAATAGCCCAGCCTAAACATTTTATAGATTAAAAAGCGATCTTTTCCTGCCCCGAGGCTAACCATTTGCAGAGATGTATCATTCTTGTCAAAGTCTTAGAACCAAGGAGTTAATATTTGAATTTTGCTGTCAAGTCTGATTTTTCTGTTTGCTTTCTGGGTCTACAACATACGCTCTCACCTACCATCTAAGGAATATGAAAAAAAAATTATATATATATATATATATATATATATATATATATATTGTACAGGTGCTGCAGATGTGATCCCTGTTTTTTAAAAAAATCAAGATTTTAACATAATGACAGGGTTGGAAGGGACTTTGAAGGTCTTCTAGTCCAACCCCTTGCTCAACTAGGAGACCCTCTACCATTTCAGACAAATGGTTTTCCAATCTCTTCTTGAAAGCCTCCAGTGATGGAGCATTCACAACTTCTGGAGGCAATCGGTTCCGCTGGTTAATTGTTTTCACTGTCAATAAATTTCTCCTTAGTTCTAAGTTGCTTCTCTCCTTGATTAGTTTCCATCCGCTGCTTCTTGTCCTACCTTCAGGTGCTTTGGAGAATAGCTTGACTCCCTCTTCTTTGGGGCAGCCCCTGAGATATTGGAAGACTGCTATCCTGTCTCCCCTAGTCCTTCTCTTCATTAAACTAGACCTACCCAATTCCGGCAACCGTTCTTCGTATGTTTTAGCCTCCAATCCCCTGATCCTCTTTCTTGCTCTTCTCTTCTTGAAGCCCCTTCCCATGGATGATCCCTGAATAGGAATACATATGTAACCTAAAATAATCTTCTTCTGAGCATTAAGGGAAGGAGTTTGAGCATTGCTAACTGGTTTAATGAGATTATATCTAGACACAGACTTCCTACGTTATCAGCAAGGTTTTCCCTAGTCATTCATTGTTCAGAACTGCTATCAATCATTGTCCAGCTGGCATTGTGTAAGCTCCTGTTGCTTAACTCAATTTGTTGTTAACTCTTCAGGCCTTGTTGCTGTTGGGAGCGGTCTCTTTGATGTGCCTGGCTCTGGATCTCCTGTTCCTCCTCTTTTACTCCTTCTGGTTGTGTTGTCACCATCGGAAGAGTGAAGAACAGCTGAATGCGGATTGTTGCTGTACGGCGTGGTGCGTCATCATTGCAACTCTAGTGTGCAGGTGAGTTTTGCTCCATCTGAAGATTTCCACCAGGATGAAGTTGTATTTCCTACAAGGAGCAGGGCCCAGCCCATGTAACCCATCCCTTGGGATCTGAGGAATTCCAGAACCGTAGCTTGCTCCATTTAGGAAACAAATTCTAAGATGTCTACAGAATAACAAGAGTTGGAAGGGATCTTGGAGGTCTTCTAGTCCAACCCCTTGCTCAAGCAGGAGATCCTATACCAATTCAGACAACTGACTGTCCACTTTCTTCTTGAAAACCTCCAGTGATGAAGCACCCACAACTTCTGAAGGCAACTTCTGTTCCACTGGTTAATTGTCCTCACTGTTAGGAAGTTTCTCCTTAATTCCAGGTTGCTTCTCTCCTTGGTTAGCTTCCATCCGTTGCTTCTTGTCCTGCCTTTTGGTGCTTTGGAGAATAGCTTGACTCCCTCTTCTTCGTGGCAACTCCTCAAATACTGAAATACTGCTATCATCTTCTATCAAATTCTCCCTCTTGGATATTTGTAGTGCAGCCAAGGAGGTCTTAACTATCTCCACTTGATTATCATTGGATAGATTTATATCAGAGTCGTGCAATGCTTCAAATCCACGTCCAAAATTGGACTTATAAAATGTGCAGGAGCATTAATGTAGCCGCTTCCTGCTGTCCTTTGAAAGCAGCTGTGCCTTTTTCCAACTTCACAAGGCTTCTCTCCACGTTGGAACTCAAAGCATCATGTGTCAACCCTGTTTTGTGTTGGATTGGCCCTTGCAATTGCCAAACATGACCTCACGAGGGGTCGGTCCTTGTTGCTTTCTGAGCTTGGTTGTTTTCTTGCAGACATCTCATTACCCAATGAAACATCTGCCAAAAAAAACCCCCCTAGTTACTCTCCTAACTAGCACTGATGATGTTATCTGGTTGGGTAATGAAACATCTGCAAGAAAAACAGCCAAGCTCAGAGAGCACTGAGGACCCCACAATCCTTCTATTCCTCTTCCTCTTCCTCCCACTCCTCCTCCTCCTCCTCCTCCAATCTCATTCCTTCTAGCACTGATGATGTTACCTAGTTTGGGTCATGAAACATCTGCAAGAAGACAAGCAAGCTCAGAGCACCAAGGACCCCCAAATCCTTCTATTCCTCCTCCTCTCCCTCCTTCTCTGATATAAATCTATCCAATGATAATCAAGTGGAGATAGTTAAGACCTCCTTGGCTGCACTACAAATATCCAGAGGGAGAATTTGATAGAAGATGATAGCAGTATTTCAGTATTTGAGGGGCTCTCACAAAGAAGAGGGGGTCAACTTATTCTCCAAAGCACCAGAAGGCAGGACCAGCAAGCTCAGAGAACACCAGGGACCCCCACAATCCTTCTATTCCTCCTCCTCTTCCTCACAAAACCCCCTCCCTTCTAGCACTGATGATGTTACCTGGTTGGGTAACGAAACATCTGCAAGAAGGTGCACCAAGCTCAGAGAGCGCTAGAACCCTTCATTTTCAGCCCTGAGCTACAAATATTCTCCGTTATTGGTACAAATTTGCATCAACTTCGTTAACTGAGTTTGAACTCGTGGGGCTAACCAGGGGGAGAAGGAAACGCTTGCCCTTTGCAAGGCGTCAGCATGTTCTTGCTAGATTTTGACATTTTTTTTTTCAGCTCTCCGGAAATAGTAGGGGACAGCAGAACTTAAGAAGAACAGAGGAAGAAGAGGGCAGGAAGCAGACACCACGAGACGGGGAGGTGGGGTTGATTCGAAGTGTAGACTTCGGTCTGTATCATTGGGGCGCCAGCATGTTGGGTGTGGAAAAGAGAGGCTTTTCCATCTCGCCCTCCCCCCCACCCCAAAGTAGCACCTTCTCTACCAAGCGTCGGTAGAATAAGGTGGCAATGAAATGTGAAAATTAGCTTGAGCCTCAAGAGGAATTTTAAGGTGTGGGCTGCACGCAAAGGACTCAGCTTGTGAAACGCCTGTTAATTAAAGATGCATTATTATTATTATTATTATTATTATTATTATTATTATTATTATTTAATCTTCGGTGAGATTCACAGCCTTTGAGGCTGGTTAATAGCTCAGCAGCTCGAGTCCTAACCAAGGACCTAGGAACTGTTAAGGTATCGTCGGAGAATGTAAGCTGTTCCGAGTATTATATTATTATTATTATTATTATTATTATTATTATTATGTAATCTTTGGTGAGATTCACAGCCTTTGAGGCTGGTTAATAGCTCAGCAGCTCGAGTCCTAACCAAGGACCTAGGAACTGTGAAGGTATCGTCAGAGGATGTAAGCTGTTCCGAGTAAGGTGGTTTTTTGTAGAGTCAAAATGTTCAAGTCCGGTAAATTTAGAATTTCTAAATAGCGGGGTAGCCCCTTGGGGATTGCTCCAAGGGCTCCAATTACACTCGGGACAACACACGATTTTTTTTTCCACAGTCGCTCAACTTCAATTTGCAAGTCCCGGTACTTTGTGATTTTTTTTCTTGCTGCTTATCTTCAATCCGTGCATCACCAGGGATTGCAATGTCAATGAACCAGACTTTTTTCTTTTCAACTATTGTTATGTCAGGTGTGTCGTGGACCAGGTGCCTCCCCGTCTGAATCCTGAAGTCCCACAAGACCTTGAGTTTCTCATTCTCTAAAACTTTCTCGACCTGATGTTCCCAGTGGTTTTTGCTGTGCTCAAATCCAAACTTCTGGCACAATTTCCAGGGAATGATCTTAGCAACAGGGTCATGGCGGTTGTAGGTAGTCAGTTTGTGAAATTTTGCTGCATCCACTGATGATGATGATGATGATTATATTGTTGTTGTTGTTGTTGTTATTGAGCATCGTTGGGGAAGGAAGAGGCTCCCTTAATCCTCACCTCCCTGCCCGGCCATTCTTGTCCACTCTCCCCCCTCTTTTTGGTACCTGAGAGCCCCCCACATTGCTAGTTGGAGACTTAATATAACCCAGAACATCTCCGAGGCTGATATTTTTAGCTTGTGGGTATATAAGGAATTAATCATCAGAAACATATTTTTGTCACAGCTCTTCCAGTCAGATAGCGAGAAGCAGAAGGAGAGGAAGTGTGCGTTTTTTTTAACGCTTTCAGGCCTGGAGAAGACTATATTTAATGCTCTGTTGTCAGGCGTTTCCCCCTCTTTTCTTCCCGGATTGTGTCTCAAAGATGGTCCTGATGGTGATTTTTTTTGTCAATAAAGGTTTTTTTCCTTCTTCGAAGATGTTTCGCTTCTCATCCAAGAAACTTCTTCAGCTCTTGACTGGATGGTGGGGAACGGAAGGGTTTTATATTCCTTCGTACTTAACGACCGTTGCTGTATCCCAAGGTCACGTCCTCCCCGTTTAGGACCTTCCGACGACAGGGAAGCCAGATTCACTTAACAACCGAACAACTGTGTTGCTCACATATCGACCGCTGTGATTCGCTTAACAACTGTGGCCAGAAAGATCGCAAAAGGGGGCAAAACTCTACTTAACAAGTGTCTCGCTTAGCGACGGAAACGTTGGGCTCCATTGTGGCCGTATGTCGAGGACTACACCTGCATTGTTGTTATTTATATTATTCGTATGCCGCCTCTTATCATGACAAAGCGGCGAACAGATCCAACGCATCTTCCTTCTCCTCCTTTTTCCCCAAAACAACAATCCTGTGAGGTGGATTGGGCTGAGAGAGAAAAACTGGCCCGAGACTATCCAGCTGGTTTTCATGACTAAGATGGAACTAGAACTCACAGTCTCCTGGTTTCCAACCCGGCGCCTTAACCACTGTTTACACTGTTGTCCTCAGTTTACGGCCAGAATTGAGCCTGGAATGTTGGTCGTAAGGCACTGCAGTTATAAGTCGAATCCCCACACGACCGGACTTGATTTTATGCCTGTTTTCACGCCCCGTTAAGTGGGTCACCACAGTTGTTAAGCCGATCACTCCGTCGTAGCCAGCTAATTCAATTGGGCGTAGATGGAGATGATCTCCTTGTGGTCTTCTGTCTCTTTGCAGCGCTGGCATCGCGGTGGGCTTCTACGGAAACGGGGAGACCAGCGACGGCATCCATCGAGTAACATATTCCCTACGGCATGCCAATCGCACAGTGGCCGGTGTTCAAGACCGGGTGAGTTAGCTGTCCCCGAGGATGAGAGGTTCAGATGTGATAAACCACTGTCCTCGGAGTCTCATTCACTTGTGGGTCTGCCCTTCAACTAATTCTCAACAGCTATTAGCAGAAGGAAGATGGAGAGAAGGAAGGCTTGGCTTTTTTCAGTAACGGCACGTTTGCCAACTTCCTGTCAGCTGGCAAATGGGCTGTTTCTGGCCTCCGGAGGGGGGGAGGCCGTTTTCGCCCTCCCCAGACTTCTAGAAAGGCTCTAGAGGCTGGGGAGAGAGAAAAACAGGACTTCTGGTCCCACTGGATGTTGGCAAACGGGCCGTTTTCGCCCTTCCCAGACTCCTAGAAAGGCTCTGGAGGTTGGGGACAGCAAAAAACAGGATTTCCGGTCCCACCGGAAGTTGGCAAACGGGCCGTTTTCGCCCTCGCCAGACTTCTAGAAAGGCTCTGGAGGCTGTGGAGAGAGAAAAACGGGCCTTCCCCACCCACCCCCAAGGTCCTCTGGGGCAGGAAACAGCCTTTTCCCTTACTTCTGGTGGGCCCACAAGGCCTGAAAATCAGCTGCGGAGCTGAGCTCGCGTGCCCACCAATATGGCTACGCGTGCCACCTGTGGCACATTGAACAAGCTGAGTAAACCTATTGAGTGTACTGTTGCCTTGAAGCTATCTTCTCTTGAACCTCATCTTCAGCTTTCTTGCTGTCCTTCAAAGAATGCTAACTGAACCCAGATCTGTCTGCGCCTCCAGGTTTACGACACAGCCATTGCCCTAAACAAAACGGCCGAGCCCAATTTAGGAGACCTGGAGGTAATATTCAGTAAGCAGACACAATATCTGCACGTGGTTCAGAAGATCCAGGGACTTTTGGATGACCTGGTAAGGGAAAGCACAGAAATTCCCTTCTGGAAGAACCACCAGGTTTCATTAGAAGAGTTGGCCATTCGTATCGACCTGTACGACTGGTATAGGTGAGTAGCATGTAACCCTGTTTTTATTTCATCTCGATCTGCGGGTGATGGTCCACGAAGATGGTGGACACATGAGGATGTCATGGTACTGATGGAGTCACTTTGGTCTAACTGTGCGACCTGTGTGAACGTATGACCTATGTGTGAATGTGTGTGTGTGTGAAGGGTGACTCGCAAGACACCTCTTTCTGCTCACAGCTTGACAAAGAAGCTAAGGGAAGGGGGAAGGGTATGATTGGGATGTGTGGAAAGCGGGAGGGAGGGAAGGAATCTACGTGAGCCGCTGGTAGCCTGAGAAAATCTCAGCAATCCCAAGGTCACGAGCTGAAGATTTTTTGAAAGGTGCAGACCGCTTTCCCGAAATAAAATGCTTAATGGTGGACAGTGGACGCTAGGTGGCTTTGGGGGGAAAGAAAAGGAGTTTCATTATATTGGGCTTCACACCAAAACCTCAGAATTGGCTTTGCTTCTTCTGTGCCTGTATGGATCTGTCCGTAATGTTTTACTACCCTTGGTAATAAAAAAAAATGTCCCAGGAGTTTCTTTTGCTGTGCATGCCAACGGGACGGTTGACATGGTAACCCATAAAAAGTGTGGCTTCTTAGGTAACCTACAGGCCAAGATGATGGTTTGGTTTTTTTTTCCCTATGGAAGGGATGCGGTGGCTCAGTAGCTAAGACGCTGAGCTTGTCGATCGAAAGGTCGGCAGTTCGGCGGTTCGAATCCCTAGTGCCGCGTAACGGGGTGAGCTCCCGTGACTTGTCCCAGCTTCTGCCAATCTAGCAGTTCAAAAACACGTAAAACGTGCAAGTAGAAAAAAAAGGGCCACCTTTGGTGGGAAAGTAACAGCGCTCCGTGCGCCTTTGGCGTTGAGTCATGCCGGCCACATGACCACGGTGACATCTCCGGACAGTGCTGGCTCTTCGGCTTTGAAACGGAGATGAGCACCGCCCCCTAGAGTCAGGAACGACTAACACATATGTGCGAGGGGAACCCTTACCTTTTATGGATGGAAATGTTTGGGAACATTGATCCAAAACCATCATTAAGCTCTGAATTGCCTGATGCTAAAACAGGTGGTTCAGAAGCATATCAAGTCTTTGTAACGCCGTTGACTTCTCCAAACGCAAAGATAATTATATCGACTCCTGAAAGCCATGGTCCTATGACTGCTCCAATCCTTGCCTATACCTTTTTTACATACGGTTTTACGTCTTAACCATCTATATATTGGTTTCACCACAGGTGGTTGGGCTACCTTGGCCTACTGATGTTCCATGTCGTGATATGTCTGCTGGTGCTATTTGGACTAATCAGAAACTCCAAGGCCATTCTCATTGGGTAAGTCAGGAAAAAAACCTTGAAGATACTTAAAATCAGTTATTCTTCCATGGTACTGGATGATGGTCTTTATTTATGAAGGTTCTTGAGAAGAAATGCGGGAAGATCATTTAATGCCATGATACTTTCCAGTGTGCACTGCCAGATATTTAAATGATGTAATCTTTGCAAACTTCCTGCTCTTGTTTTGATAGAGGGGGGGCCTGTAGGCTAAAGTAATTAGACTTTATTTATTAAATATGGCCAAGTTTATAGATGTCATAAGATTGTCATAGTTCCTTGGACACTGATCATTTGAAGCTGGGATCTCCAAACCTGGCACCTTTTAAGACTTGTGGACTTCCAATTCCCAGAATTCCCCATGGCTGGCTGGGGAATTCTGGGAGTTGAAGTCCACAAGTCTTAAAAGTTGCCAAGTTTGGAGACCCTCCCCTGATTTGAAGGATAACATAGTTCGTATTCCAAGAACCTCCAGGTTGTGTCTATTTCTAGCTTTATAAGTCTAGGAAAGCTGGAGCTGAACTTGGCTCTCTCTTTAGAATTGAGCTTTTAATGAACGTAGGGGCTGTAAAATCGAGCATTTTTGAGTATAAAATTATTACAGTAAGTGTTACATTCCATGGCACCAAATAGAAAAAAAAATGGCTCAATGTAATTAGGCAGCAGAACTGCTACAGAGAGGCAAAAGGTAGCTTTGACGTGTCTTTAGGTAAGGTACAGTGCCTTTGTGGGATTTTTTATTTATTTATTTATTTATATGCTGCCCTTCTCCGGAGACTCAGGGCGGCTTACAATGTGTTAAGCAATAGCCATCATGCTTTTGTATATATTTATACAGAGTCAGCTTATTGCCCCCACAATCTGGGTCCTCATTTTACCTACCTTAGAAAGGATGGAAGGCTGAGTCAACCTTGAGCCTGGTGGGATTTGAACTTGCAGTAATTGCAGGCAGCTGATGTTAATAACAGTGAATTAGTCTGCCACGCCACAGACTCTTCCTCCTCATTCAAATAATAATAATAATCCATGGAAATTCTCAGTTTGATTTCAAATACCTGTGGGTGGGTGGGAGGGAATGGGTACAAGGTGAGAGGGATCTTGGAGTCCTAGTGGACAACCATTTAGATATGAGTCATCCGTGTGCAGCAGCTGCCAAAAAAGCCAACACAGTTCTAGGCTGCATAAACAGAGGGATAGAATCAAGATCACGTGAAGTGTTAATACCACTTTATAAGGCCTTGGTAAGGCCACACTTGGAATACAGCATCCAGTTTTGGTTGCCACGATGTAAAAAAAGTTGTGGAGACTCTAGAAAGGGTGCAGAGAAGAGCAACAAAGACGATTAGGGGACTGGAGGCTGAAACATATGAAGAACGGTTGCAGGAACTGGGTATGTCTAGTTTAATGAAAAGAAGGACTAGGGGAGACATGAGAGCAGTGTTTCGATATCTCAGGGGCTGCCCCAAAGAAGAGGGAGTCAAGCTATTCTCCAAAGCCCCTGAGGGCAGAAAAAGAAGCAATGGGTGGAAACTGATCAAGGAGAGAAGCAACTTAGAACTAAGGAGAAATTTCTTGACAGTTAGAACAATTAATCAGTGGAACAACTTGCCTCCAGAAGTTCTGAATGCTCCAACACTGAAAGTTTTTAAGAAGATGTTGGATAACCATTTGTCTGAAGTGGTGGAGGGTTTCCTGCCTAAGCAGGAGGTTGGACTAGAAGACCTCCAAGGTCCCTTCCAACTCTGTTATTCTATTCTTAATGTAGCCAGCCATGCAAATTGTCATTTTAGTGAAACAGCTTTGTTTTGACCAGTGAATATCTCTTTCCACTCACTCTGGAAAGAGATTTGACTTTGGTGGTGCCTTGAGAGACCGCAAAACGGGTGGTGTGACATTCCAGGATTCATAAAAGCTCTCTCACCCAGTTGGCATCCCAGCCTTTATCGTATTATTCGGCTGATCTGAACTCCAAAATGTTTGCTTCGAAAGTGCTTGAAAGATTCTCGTTGGCCAAGGCTGGGAGCATTTGATATCACAGGTTCTGGCCATCTTGTGTCTTATGGAATCCAGAAAGTCTGAAGGCTCCAATCAAAGATATTCCTTGGGTGGGTGGGTGGGTGGGGAGCAGAGCGGGAGATTGGGATCCTCACAACTTCTGCCAGATAACTTAGTTTGTGTTTCTGGTGCTGATAGGAGTGTTGCCAGATGTGGCCATTGCCAGTGGTTCCTCTTTTTTTCCCATTCTGTTTGAACTCTGAATTACAATCTACAGGGAAGATTAAGCCATCAGAACTGGAGCCAACGTGTCTGGCAAGTTTGACTCTGTTTCTTTTCCTCCTACAGTGTGTGTCTTCTCGGGGTGCTGGCCCTAACTGTGAGCTGGGGGTCCCTGGGGCTCGAACTGGCGGTGGCTGTGGTGAGTATTTTCGTTTCACCAGGGAAAATGAATCGCTCTCTTCACTGGCACCCCCTTTGCTGGGAGATGCTCAGCCAAAGAATTAGCTTACTAGCACTAGTTGTCTCCACGTACATACAAAAGAGGCTTTGATCTGGTTCACTTACCACGATAAACCACGATTCGTGGCTTAATCTGTTGGGTAAAGCCATTCACTTGTGTATGGCCTTAGTAAAGCCCCATTAAGCCAACAATGGCCTAGGGCAGGGGGTCTGCAACCTTAAATACTCAAAGAGCCATTTGGACCCGTTTCCCACAGAAAAGAAAACACCGGGAGCCACAAAATCCTTCCTGTGCCTGACTATTTCTTGAGCGGCCACAAAGCTAGCCTATGTAGTTGAATTAAATGTTCTGTTTTCTTTTCTTTTCTTGGATTTTTCTTTTCTTTTCTTGGATTTATCCATGGTTGGCCTACCGGGGGTCGAAAAGCTCAATAAATCGCATGCCGGCGGATGTCGCACATTGGCGGTTATTTTGAGTGACAGGGAGCCGCAGCAGAGGGGTGAAAGAGCCACATACGGCTCCAGAGCCCCAGGTTGCTGACCCCCGGCTGAGTGCAGTGGTTGACTTTATCTTTGTAGACCAAGCCTACATGACCTTCTCCCCAAAATTAATACAGATTTACGAACAAAATAGGGCCCCAAATTTTTGTTGCTATGTGAAAGAATGGGAATTGGAGTTTTCCGCCCTGCCCAAAATCCTGCATGCTATTTTGCCCAGTTTGTTTCACTATTCTTCACAACCTCCCCGGAGGTTCACAGGCGTGGTTTCGATTTCTCCTCCCTAAAATGCGTTTGCTCTTTTTTCCATGTGGAAAAACGCCAGAGAGTTTTGCAGGGCGCGTGGCCTGGAATGGAACTTTTGTGAGTTACCTCAGGTTTTCGTTGCTTCTTTTAGGGTTCCAGCGACTTTTGCATTAACCCTGATGCTTACGTGTCCAGGACAGTGGAAGCTTACAGAGTGTTGAACGCAGGTAATGAATTGTTGCTGAGAACAAGTCCTAAGAAGTGGTCGGCTTTGGGATTTTAAGTGATCCGGGCAGACATTGGAGGGTGGTTTTGTACATATCCGTATTTTTTCGGAGTATAAGACGCACTGTTTCCCCCCCCCCCCCAAAAGGGGGGGAAAATTTAGGTGCATCTTATATTATACACCGAATGTAGCCCTGCCCACCCACTGGCCCCCACCCTTTGGCCTCTGCCTCCCAGAAATTTACCTCCTTGCAGCAAGCAGCAAGAAGAAACGGCTCGTTTCAGCTTCAGCACAGCCTAATTAGCACCAGTTGATTGGCTCGGCCTCCCGACTCTCAGCTGTTTTGCTCTCAGCTGTTTTGCATCTGCCACAAGGAGGTAAATTGCTGGGAGCAGATTTTTTTTTTCTTGTGCTAATCAAGCTATGCTGAAAACGAAAACGAAAGTAAAGCAGGCTGTTTGCTGCGACGAGGCAAAATTGCTGGGAGACAGAGGCAGATTTCTTTTTCTTGTTTTCCTCATCAAAAAAAAGGTAAAGGCGTCTTATAGTCCGGAGCGTCTTATACTGCGAAAAATACGGTAGTCAAAAAATAGAGGATTAGATGAAGAAAGAGAGCGATGTTATGGTCCAGAAAGAGAATTTGCAAAAGACCATGATGAATGATGAACAGTTGCAGGAACTGGGCCTGGCTAGTCTAGAGAAGAGAAGAACCAGGGGAGATAGGATAGCAGTCTTCCAATATTTGAGGGGCTGCCGCAGAGAGGAGGGGATTAAGCTGTTTTCCAAGGCACCCGAAGGCCAGACAAGGAATAAATGGATGGAAACTGACCAAGGAGAGATTCAACCTGGAAATAAGGAGAGATTTTCTGACAGTGAGAACAATCAACCGATGGAACAGAAGTTGCCTTCAGAAGTTGTGGGAGCTTCATCACTGGAGGCTTTCAAGAAGAGATTGGATTGCCATCCGTCATGGTGTAGGGTCTCCTGCTTGGGCGGGGGGTTGGACTAGATGACCTCCAAGGTCCCTTCCAACTCTGTTAACCTGCCTCTGACCAAGGATTTCAGGTGGTAGGGGTGGATCTGTGGCCTTGGGGTACGTTCATTTGTTCTCTGCACTTGAAATGGTTGGAAACGGAATGGTGAAAGCAGAAATTACAGCTAGCTCTCGACTTAACAGCCACAATCGAAACCAGAATTTCCGTTGCTAACAGCCGCCACGATTTTACAATCTTTTTGCCACCGTCGTTAAGAGTCGTTCTGTGAATCGCTCGGTTGTTCAGGGAAACTGGCTTTCTCCTTTGATTTTGCGTGTCAAAGGCCGGTTGGGAAGATCATAAGCAGCGATCAGACGACCTCAGGACGCTGCAAACATAATCAATATTTGCCAGTTGCCAAGCTCCTGACACTGGTTATATGACCTCTGCAGTTGTAAGTGTGAGGACTGGTCCTAAGTCCCTTTTTGCAATGCCGTATTCACTTCAAAACCGTTACTATATGAATTGGTCGTAAGTTGAGAACCAGCGGTATCCAGAAATACAGATTGGAGGCTTAATCATAGGTTAATCATAGGTTAATCAAAGTTTGCACGAAAACTAAAGTAATTTGCAAGTTTTGTGCAAACGTATGCACTTCGTACTTCTACTTCTTGTTGGCCAAGTTCTGAGTTTTAGAATTTGGGGGGAGGAAGCACTGAAACAACTCTTTTCAGTTCCCCCAAGACAACGAGACGTCGGTATCTTATAGGGGCGTTTTGAGCTTCAGCCAACCATGGCTCTACTATTTCCAAGCCTCTTTCACAGAAATCACGCGGATGCAGACTTTGCAAAGCCAACAAAAGGAAGGATCTAATGCGAACCACGAGTTTTGGCTGACTTCCAAGCCTGTGGTTTGGAGGTTTGTTTGTTTTTTTCTTTCTTTCTCACGAGCAGAAGGGATGGAGCCTTGAAATGAATGCTCATGTTGTTTTAGTTCCTCATGCTTTACTACAGGGGTATCCAAGCTTGGCAACTTTAAGGCCTGTGGACCTCCAACTCCCAGAATAGCTGGGGAATTCTGGGGAAGACCTGTGGACTTCAACTCCCCTTTTTTTTTTTGCCTGGGGGATTCTGGGAGCTGAAGTCCACAGGTCTTAAAGTTGCCCGAGCTTGGAAACCATATTTTAGTGTCTTTTTAGCTGCTGAGGCCTCGTAAAAGGCATTCTGAAAAATGTGGGTTGCAAAAAAAAAAGCGCCTACTCAGACATGGGTCATCCTTGTTCAGATATTTCTGTCTTCTCCAAAAGAGAAGAGATGGTGGAGGAAGAGGAGAAGAAGGGGAGAGAGAAAGAAAAGGAATGATGGAGGAGGAGGGGGGAAGGGAGGAGGAGAGGGAAAAGGTGGTGGAGGAGAAGGCAGAGGAGTGATGGAGAATGAGGAGATGGAAAGGGAGGAGGAGAGGGAGAAGGAGGGGGTGGAGGAGGAGGAGGAGGAGTGGTGGAGAATGAGGAGATGGAAAGGGAGAGGGAAAGGGAGAAGGAGAGGCAGGAGGAGAGGGAGAAGGAGGGGGTGGAGGAGAAGAAGGAGGAGTGGTGGAGAAGGAGGAGATGGAAAGGGAGAAGGAGGACGAGAGGCAGGAGGAGAGGGAGAAGGAGGTGGTGGAGGAGAAGGAGGGGAAGAAGGAGAGGAGGAATGAAGTGACTTCCTTTTCTCACAAGCTTCTATTTTTATCGGACCAGATCGGTCTACGCGCGTGAGGCTAAATTCCCAAGAAACGTCAGCCTGCCCAGGTTTTCATAATGAAGCTGCTCTTCCTTAGAACACCCCAAGTTCTCTCTCTAAGAAGAAGGAAGAAAAAACACAGTTGGTAGAAATATAATTCAAAGAGTCCATCGGCCCCATGCTTTAGCATTATCAGATGAAAGGAGATGAGAAAATCTCCAGAGGGAGCCAAAACGGGACTCATTATTTTGGCACATGGATCATGGCTCTTTGCACTTCTCAAGAGAGCAAAATGGACCATGCCAACGGATTCGGAGCGCATTGTTATAATTAGGAGGGTGCTGACTTTTCGTGCCTGTCTTATCCATGTTTCCTGGTAAAATACGTGGGGAACAGTGGTGGAATTCAAATTGTTTTACTACTGGTTCTGTGGGCGTGGCTTGATGGGCATGGTGTGGCTTGGTGGGCATGGCAGGGGAAGGATACTGCAAAATCCCCATTCCCTCCCCACTCCAGGGGAAGGATACTGCAAAATCTCCATTCCCACCCCACTCTGGGGCCCGCCAGAGGTGGTATTCGTTGGTTCTCCAAACTACTTAAAATTTCCGCTACCGGTTCTCCAGAACCTGTTAGAACCTGCTGAATAGCACCCCTGGTGGGAAATGTTTGAAATGCAGTTTTCTAACGTGTTCCATTGCAGGTTGTCCCTAGCAAAACTCATTTGCTTCTTCAAGAGTAACATAATGTAACCAGGTTACCTACAAGCCTCGATTGATGATTCTCTGTTGATCTTTTTGATAGATACTTTGAACTATTATCTGGTCTGTGGTGTTGGCTACCCTAATCCATTTCAGCAGGTGGGTATCTTCAAGTTGCATCCTTGGAATACTGCAGCCAGGCAGGATCGAACTGCTGGCAGTCAGCAGAATTAGCCTGCCATTCTGCCTTCTAACCACTGTGCCACCATGGCCCTTCCTTCCTTCCTTCCTTCCTTCCTTCCTTCCTCCCTCCCTCCCTCCCTCCCTCCCTCCCTCCCTCCCTCCTCCCTTCCTCCCTCCCTCCCTCCCTTCTTCCTGCCTCCCTTTCTTCTTCTTTCCTTCCTGCCTGCCTCCCTCCCTCCTTTCTTCCTCCCTCCCTTTCTTCTTCTTTCCTTC
>WNWU01000069.1:743999-770231 GCA_012654045.1 Ptyas mucosa
CTCCCTCCCTTTCTTCTTCTTTCCTTCCTGCCTCCCTCCCTCCTCCCCTTCCTACTTAGCAATAGCACTTAGACTTATATACCACTAGATTGGGCTGTAAAGCACCATGAAGTTGTTTACAGAGTCGGCCTCTTGCCCCCAACAATCTGGGTCCTCATTTTACCGACCTCGGAAGGAGGGAAGGCTGAGCCGACCTTGAGCCAGTCAGGATCGAGCTGCTGGCAGTCGGCAGAATTAGCCTGCCATTCTGCCTTCTAACCACCGCGCCACCACGGCTTTTCATCACCAGAAGTCTTCGCAGAAGCCCACGTTTTCCTAAATGCTGGAGCAGGTTTTCTTAATCTTATCAAAAGGAATATCCTGCCAGCTGGAATGAAAGCGATGGGTAACAGAAGGGTTGGCTGTCAAAAGAAATGCCATACTACTATGATGAGATAAAAGGAGAGGCAAGGGAGGGGGGGGCTGCTAATTAAGTTGAAGCTTTTGAGGTGGTCGCGCAGCTGTCTTCCTTGGCAGGACACCATAAAAAAAACTCTCTTTTGCTCTTCTCAAAACCCTCCCAATCTCCTTGTTGAATGAAAGATCTAAGAGGGAGGTAAACAGGAAGAATAAAAACAACTTCTGAAGATTGATTAGAGCTTCCACTCTAGGACGGATGCTTGGCTGGGTTGCAATCCCTAGAGGTGGGTTAGAGGGACCGTTTCATGCTTCCGTTACCAAAGGAGAAGTTTGAACCCGTGTTCTCCTGCCTGTATTTTGGGTCTCATGGGTTTAACTTGCAAAACTCGATGTCTTCTTCAATAGTCAATAATACGCGGTAGCTGACGTTTCGAGAATTTTAGGAGGACAGCCATTAAAACGCACCCAGTGCGTGCAGGCTAATTGGAACCAGTAGGTGGGAATGTTTGAAGCTCAAGGTTGACATGCGGGGGTCTTTGGTGCTTCTCTGAGCTTGGTGGTTTTCTTGCAGATGTTTCATGACCCAACTAGGGAACATCATCAGTGCTAGAAAGGAGTGGAGGAGGAGGAGGAAAAGGAGGAGAGGGGAGGAGAAGGGGAGGAAGGGAAAGAGGAGAGGAGGAGGAAAAGGATAGGAGGCGAAGGGAAGGAGGAGGAGGGAAGGAGGAGGACTGTGGGGTCCTTGGTGCTCTCTGAGCTTGGTGGTTTTCTTGCAAACATTTCATGACCCAACTAGGTAACACCATCAGTGCTAGAAGTGAGTGGGTTTGCAGAGAGGAGGAGGAGGAGGAGGAGGAGGAGGAGGAGAACTATGGGTCCTTGATGCTCTCTAAATTCAGCTATTTTCTTGCAAACATTTCATGACCCAACTAGGTAACACCATCAGTGATAGAAGGGAGTGGGGTGAAGCACTGATGATGTTACCTAGTTGGGTCATGAAATGTCTGCAAGAAAGCCAGCAAGTTCACCGAGTGCCAAGGACTACACAGACTAGCCGGACTTGACTTGAAAGACTGAAATGATATTTTCTGTGTTGAACAGAAGCTGTCAGGGAGCCACAAAGCTCTGGTAGAAATGCAGGATGACGTCCTGGAGCTGTTGAAGTTGGCTGTTAAGGAATATCCTACCTCTAAGGTAACGCTGGATCCAGCCTTCGAAAGGGGCGGCGTCCCACATTTCATTTTCCTTCCGTTATCAAAAAGCCAGCCGGCGATTGCTAAACTTCCTCCTGTCCTCTCAAACTCCACAGGAGCACCTGATTCGAATCCAAGAAGTGCTGAACTCCACGGAGGTCAACCTGCAACATTTGACTGCTTTGGTTGACTGTCGGAGTCTTCATTTGGTGAGTCTGTCAGAAGGATGGCGAACGTGAGGTTGAGGTCTCGCTCAACCTCAACGACTTCAACTCCCTACTTCCACCCATCAGACTTTTACAATGGGTGGACTTCAACTCCCAACTTCCACCCATCGACTTTTACGAAGGGTGGACTTCAACTCCCAACTTCCACCCATCGACTTTTACGATGGGTGGACTTGGGGAATTCTGGGAGTTGAAGTCCACCAACCTTACAGTTACCAAGGTGGAGAGACACTAATGTAGACACGGGTGGCTGCAGAGCTGTATTTGAAGGACGTCGAGAAACGGGTGCAGAAGAGCGTGTTGACTGGAGAAGGTCAACCAAGGCCATTTACGGTTCTGTTTTCATGAAAAAAAAAAAGTCTTGAACCACGATAACAACAGCACGTACCTCATGGAAGGACGCCAGCTGGTTCCTCCTCTTCTGAACGTTCCTCATTCAACAGAGGAATTGAAACCCATTCTGTGGGTCAGCCTCAATCTCCTATGACACTGAGTCTGGTGGCCTTCAAAAAAAACCCTCCTCCATCAGCCAGCTTAGGTTTTTCTTTCTCCTTGTCCTTGGAGAGGAACGCCTCTCTGCAGAATTGGAGTCGGAAGCTGTTGAGAAACAAGAGGACCATGTAGCCTTCCAAGCACACGTCTGTCTTCGTTTCAAGTCTTGAAGGAAATGATGTCGGTGTTCGGGATGCCTTGGGCATGTTCTGTTCTGACAGAAGTCCTCTTAAGATCTCATGTTGTTATGGAGAGGTTGCCCGGGAGGAAAACCAAGAATGGGATCAGAGATGCAGTTTTAACCTCCTCGTTGCCATGCAACGGCTCCTCTCGATGCAAAAGATTTGCAGGAGAAACGAAGAAGCCCTTCTCAGGGACTAGAAGTGGCTATACTAGTCCTCGACTTAACCATCGTTCGGTTTAGCGGCCATTCGGAAGCTACCGCCGCATGGAAGAAAGTGACTTAACAACCTGCAAATAGATACGTGGTTAGGAAAAAAAAATGTGAAAGCTGCATATAGATGATAAGCCAGAAGTATTTTTGTTAGGGATAGTACCAGAAGAAAATAATCAAAGAGCCTGGTGGCACAGTGGACTAAGTGCTGTTAAAGTAGCACTTAAGTTTCCAGCTGCCTGCAATTACTGCGAGTTCAAATCCCACCAGGCTCGAGGTTGACTCAGCCTTCCATCCTTTCTAAGGTTGGTAAAATGAGGACCCAGATTGTGGGGGCAATAAGTTGACTTTGTATAAATATACAAAAGTATGAAGGCTATTGCTTAACGCATTGTAAGCCGCCCTGAGTCTCCGGAGAAGGGCAGCATAGAAATCAATTTTTTTTTTTTAAAAAAAAAAAGGAATTTGCATTTAATAGTGCACATTTTTGACGGCGGCTAAAGAATTGTATTTGCACAGTGTTGGATAAATGAGGAAACACTAAGAGAAGGAGATGTACCGTATTTTTCGGAGTATAAGACGCACCTTCCCCACCCCCCAAAAAAGGGTGAAAATCTGAGTGTGTCTTATACTCCGAATGTAGCCCCACCCAGCTTCTCAAATGGAGGTTTCAGAGGCTGAAAAAAGCATCAGAAAGGAAGCTTCAGAAAAAAAAGCCCCCAAACAGAGCTTCAGAGGCTTTTTTTTTCTGAAGCTCTGTTTCGGAGGCTTTCAGAAACAGAAAAAAAAGCAAAAAAAAAAAAAAGCAAGGCACAGAGCTCACAACCAACGAACCTGTTGCTAAAATTCACCTCTGGCGAACAGCTGATAGGGGGTATTCTGGGAGGCCGATCGACCGCCAATTAGCTTTTTTTCTTATTTTCCTCCCCAAAAACTAAGGTGCAACTTATACTCTGAAAATGAGTTGTTAAATGAGTGACACGGTTGTTAAGTGAATCCAGCTTTCCCGTTGGACTTTGCTTGTCAGAAGGTCGCAAAAGGGGATTGCGTGACCCCTGGACACGGCAACCGTCATAAATACGAGAACCCTTGCCAAGCATCCAAATTTCAAATCGCGTGACCACGGGGATGCAGCAACGGTCGTTAAGTGTGAAAAACCGGTCGCAAGTCCCTTTTCACGGTGCGGTGGTGACTTTGAACGGTCGCTCAACGAACTGTTGTAGTTCGAGGACTCCCTGTAATGTATTTATATCTCCTTTTAGGATTATGTCCAAGCTCTGACCGGCTTCTGTTACGACGGTGTAGAAGGACTCATCTACCTGGTCCTGTTCTCCTTTGTGACGGCCCTGATGTTCAGCTCCATTGTGTGTAGCGTCCCGCACACTTGGCAGCAGAAGAGGTAGGTGTGCAAAAAATAAAAGTGTGTGTGTGTGAGAGGGGGGGGGGGCAGGGTCCCGTATTAGCAATGGCTTGTGAATGCTGGTTTTATAGATTTAATCCATTTACTGATCATCATCCTCCTCTTTTAACGACCCTATAATCCCTTGCGGGCTGGAGTCTGGGCAACTGAATGGAGCTAGGAGAGCATTTTAATGGCCAGATGCCCTTCCCTGTCGCCAGTGCGGAGTTTTGTTCAGCAGATATATCCTCATCATGCCCAGAGAGAGGGAAATATCTGCCTCTACCTAGGATCGAACTCGCAGCCTCCTGATTGAGAGGCGAGAGCTCCACCTCTAGGCCACTGCACCACCACTCTCCTAGCCGACCGTATGGACGATACATTTAGGACATCCCTCTCCTGATCTCTGCAGGCTTCAAAAAAAAGGACACTCAAATAGAAATGCCAAAGTTTAAGGAGGAATGAGCGACTCCTAAGGATGGCCGAGATAGTTGTGTTGCACCCACAACTTTTTTTTTAAAAAAAAACTCCCCTTCTCCGGAGTAGGGAAGAGTCCGCGTGTGTTTTAAAAGGCTCCAGTCTTCATTCGTACGATCGCAGCTGCCATCTTGACGCTTTGGGATCGACACCCCGAGGACTCCCCCCCCCCAACTTTCTGCCGTTGCCAAATGTGGAGCGCCTGCTTGCCAGTTTGTGGTAGATGCGTCATCCTTGACTCACAATTTGCCTTCTACAGCAACAGTGGGCTGCCCCCTGGTGGCGTCGGCTGCAAATGAGCCTCTGTCCGGAATCCAGATTTTTTTTTCTCTTTTAATGTTCCTTAAATAACAGGAAAAACAAAATAACAGAAACAGAATAACAGAGCGGGAAGGGACCTTGGAGATCGTCTAGTCCAACCCCCTGCCCAGGCAGGAAACCCTCTACCATTTGAGACAAACGGTTGTCCAATCTCTTCTTAAAAACTTCCAGGGTTGTGAAGCAACCCACAACTTCCGGAGGCAACTTCCGTTCCATTGATTAATTAACAGAGTAACAGAATGACTCTGCCTACTGTCAGGAGTTCGATCCTGACCGAGTCAAGGTTGACTCAGGCTTCCATCCTTTCTGAAGTCCCAGTAAAATGAGGACCCAGATTGTTGGAGGGCAAGAGGCTGACTCTGTAAACCGCTTAGAGAGGGCTGGAAAGCACTGGGAAGCGGTATATAAAAAGTGTTATTGATATCACTAGTTATTGCTGGCAATATTGCTGTGTCAAAGCACAGCTTAATGAAAGCATCTCAGATGAACAGAATACCAGAGTCGGAAGGGACCTTGGAGGTCTTCTAGTCCAACCCCCTGCCATTTCAGACTAATTGTTTGTTTGTTTATGTTTGTTCGTTTATTTAAATTTATATACCGCCCTTCTCCCGAAGGACTCAGGGCGGTGTACAGCCACAGATAAAAACATAAAATATAAAATTGAAAACAATTTAAAAGTATATTAAACAAATTTGGCCCATATTAATTTAAAAAACCCTTTTTTTAAAAAAAAATGAACTCAAAAAATATTTACATGCGCAGAAATGGACAGACTAACTTTAAAACTAAACGAAAAGGAAGACTCACAATACTTCAAAATATGGGACAGATGGTATGATTGGGTGAATCATTGGAAAAATGATAAAGTCAAAAAACAGTAAGAAATTAAAGGTAAACAATATACACCGTCAATAAGAAATAATGACTAGTGTATATATTTAAACGTTCACACAATATAAATATAGAAAATTAGTTTTTGTGTGCATGCAGGATAAGAATGTAACTCTCTTTTGTTTCTTTATATATAGAGAGAGTTAAGACCGTTTTTGTTGTATTTTAACTTTTTTATATTGAATAAAGTTCATTTTTAAAACCAAAAAAAAGAAAAACAATTAAAAGAGCTACGCCAGCCTGGTTTGCTGGAATAGAAAAGTTTTGAGGGCACGGCGGAAAGTGCGTAAATCCGGGATCCTCCATATCTCCGGGGGCAGCTCGTTCCAAAGGGCAGGTGCCCCCACAGAGAAGGCTCTCTCCCCCTGGGGGCCGCCAGTCGACACTGTTTGGCCGACGGCACTCTGAGGAGCCCCTCTCTGTGGGAGCGTACTTTCCGTGGGAGGCTACCGGTGGCAGGAGGCGGTCTCGTAGGTACCCAGGTCCTGAGCCATGGAGTGCTCTAAAGATGGTAACCAATACCTTGAAGCCACCCGGAAGACCACCGGGAGCCAGTGCAGCTCGCGCAGGAGAGGTGTTACATGGATTGGATTGGATTGGATAATTTTATTTCTATACCGCTCCTCTCCTGAAGGACTCGGGGCGGTGCACAGCCAGGTAAAAAACACAATACAAAAAAATCGCAATTAAATTTAAAAACTTATTAAAATTATTACATTTATGGCCAAATTCATTAAAACCCAAAAATTTAAAACTCCGAATTTAAAACTCATTTACAAAGATAGCCCTGCTTGTCGGAAGAGCAGGGTCTTGAGGGCAAAGCGAAAAACTCGGAGGTCAGAGATTGTGTGTATTTCTGGGGTCAGCTCATTCCAGAGGGCAGGGGCTCCCACAGAGAAGGCCCTCCCCCTGGGAGTCGCCAGCCGACATAGTTTGGCCAATGGCACCCTGAGGAGTCCCTCTCTGTGGGAGCGAACTGGTCGGTGGGAGGCTATCGGTGGCAGAAGGCGGTCTCGTAAGTATCCAGGTCCTGAGCCATGGAGCGCTTTAAAGGTGGTAACCAACACCTTGAATCGCACCTGGAAGACCACTGGAAGCCAGTGCAGCTCGTGCAGGAGAGGTGTTACATGAGCGCAACGAGTTGCACCCACAATCACCCGCGCGCCGCATTCTGGACCAGTTGGAGCCTCCGGGTGCTCTTCAAGGGGAGCCCCATGTAGAGAGCATTACAGTAGTCCAGCTGGCGGGAAGTGACGAGGGCATGAGTGTCCAATCTCTTCCCAAAAACCCCCAGTGATGGAGCAACCCACAACTTCTGAAGGCAAAGTCGTTCCACGAATTCATTGTTCTCACTGTCGGGATCTTTTTTCTCCGTTTCTTCTCCACCAGGAGCACCGAAGACGATGGAGAGGAAGAATCTACAGCTCAAGGAAACCGGCAAACTCACGACAACTTGTACCGAGTCCATATGCCGAGTCTCTACAGTTGTGGGAGCAGCTACGGCAGCGAAACCAGCATCCCGGCAGCTGCGCATACCGTCAGCAATGCGCCCGTCACGGAGTACATGTGAGTGGAAGCATTTGAAGTTTGCCGTGGAGGTCCCAGCCTTAGAAAGTTGCACCTAGCTGGAGTTGAGCCACAATACAGCAGACAGAGCAGTGAACCGAATCAAAAGACCCAGATTCCCCCATGTTAGCGTCTCTCTCGATCTAGATCAACGTCTGCCCAACCTTGGCACCTTTTAAGACCCGTGGACTTCATGCTGGCTGGGGAATTCTGGGAGTTGAAGTCCACAAGTCTTAAAAGTTGCCAAGGTTGGATACCCCTGATCTAAATTATTCTGGGTTGTTTGCTGCGGTGAGGATCATCCGAATCGAAGCAACCCATTTCGTGCTTGCCACCGTCCGCCGACTCCAGAAAGTATGACAAGAACACCAGTGGCTATTCGGTGAGTTTAAAGCAATCCTTCTCGATCTCAGCAACCTTAAGATACCATATTTTTCGGAGTATAAGACGCACTTTTTCCCCCCATAAAAGAGGGTGAAAATTTGGGTGCGTCTTATTCACCAAATGTAGCCCTGCCCACCCGCCGCCCACCTGGAAAACGGGGCACGTGGAGGCAGCAATAGGCTATGGCAATCCCTGCAGCCTGAAACAGCTGATCTTCGGGAGGCCGATCCAACCGACAATCAGCTGCTTGTGCTAATCAGGCTGTGCTGAAGCTGAAATTGAAACGGGCTATTTGCTGCAAGGAAGCAAATTGCTGGGAGGCAGAGGCAGATTTTTTTTTTCTTGTTTTCCTCCCCAAAAAAGGTAGGCGCATCTTACAGTCCAGAGTGTCTTATACTCTGAAAAATACGGGTATGTGGAATTCAGTTCCCCAAATCCCCCAGTTTCCAAGAGCAGAGACCACACCTTTTCCAAGGACTCTTCCTTGAGATCTTGAATAAACATCACATCTCCAAGTTCTCAATCTGATTCTTTTGCTCCCAGGACCCAGAATGCCAATTTCCAGAATCCCCGTTGCGAGAACACTCCTCTGATCGGCCGGGAATCTCCGCCTCCTTCTGTAAGTTCTGGTCTTCCTTTTTGAAAGGTTAAAAACCACAAATCTGTTCCGAAGATCTCGACAAAGAGCTGCAGGGGGTCTTCTCGCCCCCGATTCACAAATCCATCCAAGAGACAAGCCCACTCACCCACCCACTCCTCCTCATTAAGTACCCTGTTTCCCCGAAAATAAGACATCCCCTGATAAAAGCTCTGGTGGCTCAGCAGACTAAAGCAGTGTAATTAACTGTTATTAACATTCAGCTGCCTGCAATTACTGCAAGTTCAAATCCCACCAGGCTCGAGGTTGACTCAGCCTTCCATCCTTTCTAAGGTAGGTAAAATGAGGAGCCAGATTGTGGGGGCAATAAGCTGACTTTGTATAAATATACAAAAGTATGAAGGCTATTGCTTAACGCATTGTAAGCTGCCCTGAGTCTCCGGAGAAGGGCGGCATATAAATAAAATCAATCAATCAATCAATCAATCAATTTTTAAAAAATAAGCCCAATCGGGCTTTTGAGCGCGTGTGCTAAAATAAGCCTCCCTCCGAAAATATTTAAACGCAGAGTTGGAAATCAAGTAAGACGGCGAGAGGAGCCCCTTCTTGCTCCACGCACCCCAAAATAATAAGAGCTCCCCGAAAATAAGGCCAAGCACTTATTTCGGGGTTCAAAAAAAATATAAGACAGGGTCTTATTTTCGGGGAAACACAGTATGGAACCCTGTCTTACGGCGGGCAGGCTGACATCCACTCACCTGCAAAACACACCCAGAAAACATGACATCATCGTGACGATGGGGCCTTCAGGGACTTGTGGACCACGAGCAAAAATTCTGCAGAGGTCTCGTATCCTGAAAAAAAAAAAAAAAGAGCCGGTAATGTGTGGCCAACGGGGCATTATGGTGACACCAAAAATCAGCCTTGAAGGAAAGATATAGCAATGTGTTTCTCTTCTCTATTTGAGTTCATCTTGGGTTTTTAATAATTTCCTTCTTTGGGGTCGGGGAGAGAGAATCTGATTTCCAGAAAGAAAACGATGCATTTTATGGAAGATTCTCTTTGAACAAGGAGCTTTTTTAAAAAAAAACAAAAAAACCCTAGGTTTATTTTCTTTAATTTCCTGAGTTGCGATCTTATATCTCGATTTATTCTGGTCTTTGTCCTGGCGGTCTCGATACAACGGTCTTCTGCCAGCAATGGAATATCTTCAAAGGGGATCGGTTATATTTTATGCCGTCAGTATATTTAAAAGACCCAAAAACAAAAAAAAAACCAGTCCTTTTTTTTTTTTTTTGCAAGGAAAAAAAAATGGCTGGTTCTCGTCGAAGAGATTTTAGTCTTGTTAAAGGAAAACAGATGCTTAGACCAAGCCGTTCACGCCGTAATTAGAAATACGTTGCAGTTATTCCGAAACGTTTTTGATTTCAGAAAGATTCAAGCTGCGAGATTTTTAGAGCAAATTCTTTTTTTCGGGAGGGTGGGAAAACATTTATTCTTCTGACTATGCATATGGTGGTAGTGGTGATGGAATCTGTGGCTGCAGGTGCTTGGACACCTTCAATACAATCTCTTAAAGTATCTTTAGTTCCTTACGGGCAGAACGTAGTGGTAGAGGGTTTTTTCCCCCCCTACCCTTCTCCTTTGGCAAAATAAATAAATAAATCCTAATTCTCAGAAGATTGGGAAGAAGCCGTTGTAGCCTTCAAGTCATCTCTAGCAGCGTTGTGTTTTTAAGAAGACGTTGGATAACCAATTTGTCAGAAGTGATGTAGGGTTTCCTGCTTAAGCAGGGGGTTGGACTAGAAGACCTCCAAGGTCCCTTCCAACTCTGGTATTCTATTCTATTCTATCTGAAAGAATAGAGATCTGATCTTCAAAAGAGAAAGGAGCTTCAAGTTGATACCATGGGAACGCCATGTCTTAGTTCCGGACCTGGGATGTAGTGATACGTTTGGTGCCCTACCTCAAAGTCTAAGAAGACAGGCACTGCCACCACAATAGAGGGTGTAGCAAGCACTAGCATGTTTTGAGTTTTATCTTAGGACTTAGGGTGGTCCATGCTTTGGAGGTTGAGAGGAAGAGGAGACTCACGGATTATAAAAACGGAAGTGTTCTTCTGTAGCACTCAGGTAAAGGTAAAGGTTCCCCTCACACATACGTACTAGTCGTTCCGGGGGCGGTGCTCATGTCTGTTTCAAAGCCGAAGAGCCAGCACTGTCTGAAGACGTCTCCGTGGTCATGTGGCCAGCATGACTCAACGCCAAAGGTGTACGGAGCGCTGTTCCCTTCCCAGCAAAGGGGGTCCCTATTTTTCTACTTGCATTTTTTTACGTGCTTTCGAATTGCTAGGTTGGCAGAAGCTGGGACAAGTCACGGGAGCTCACCCCGTTACGCAGCGCTAGGGATTCGAACCGCTGAACTGCCGACCTTTCGATCGACAAGCTCAGCGTCTTAGCCATTGAGCCACCGCACTCAGAGGTGGTGTGGAAAAGGTAGTCGCCATCTAAATGGGACCTTTCTTAGTAGGTAACCCTTCGCTTTGTGGAAAGTAGCCTTGTCAAGAGTACCAACGGTTGACTTGGCCAAACCATGTCCCACCAAGCTTCTCTGATGAGATCAGAGTTGGCTAAGGCTGCCCCAAAAAAACCCAGAGAAGCGTGCATGCAGAATTGGACCCCAAATCCCAAGTTGGTGTTGGCGGACACCAAGTCACAAGATCATAGCGTTAAGAGCAGTGGTGGGTTTCAAAATTTTTTACTACTGGTTCTGTGGGTGTGGCTTGGTGGGCATGGCATGGCTTGGTGGGCATGTCAGGGGAAGGATACTGTAAAAACTTCCTTCCCTCCCGATCAGCTGGGACTTGGGAGGCAGAGAATAGATGGGGGTGGGGCCAGTCATAATTTTTACTACCGGTTCTCTGAACTACTCAAAATTCCCGCTATCGGTTCTCCAGCCGGTTTCTTCAGAACCTGCTGAAACCCACCTCTAGTTAAGAGGGTGCTGAACCGAAACAGAATAGAGTAGCGTTCCTCAAGATTTCGTTCCATTTGGGACCCAACTTGTGGAATACTAAGTCCGCTTCTCCGGTAGGGCAAGAGTTGTCTTCTTCATCGTTTGTGTCTCTCTTTTTTTGTCCCCCGAGTCATCCCTTCTTTCGTTTCCCTCCCCTTCCTGGCTCCAAGGTCTGTTCTCCAAAGATGACCCCCCCTCCCCCTCAATCATTGACATCCCTACCACAACGGGTCACACATGCTTGCACTTGTGGTTTTTCATGCACGTTGAGGCTGCACTCTCTCTCTCTTTTTCTCTCTCTTTTCCTGCATCATCACAGTTGTATTTGGCTGCCATGGACAGTAGCAGCCATATGAGCTGGCAGCTTAAGCCCTCGGACAGTGCTCGGACGTACTGGTAGCAGCGCCCGCAAAAACGGAACAGGTACTGAAAAAACAAGGGTCCTTCTCGCTGAAACGCCCACTCACCCACCCGATCCTGCCATCCTGCACTGACTTCCTCAGGTCACCTGCCGAAGACTTCACGTCTCCTCCTCTCCCTGCACTTTCCCCACCCCACCCCCGTCCTTCTCCCCACCAGGGTCTCTACGCCCTGCTCCTCCGTCGCGGAGGGACCTCTCCATCTTTCCATGGCAAAGCTCCCTGCAATCCTTGTAGCTGTTGAGAATCAGAGCTTCCAGTCCCCACCCAACCCCGGGGAGTTTTGCAATCGAGAAAGGACCATTCTCTCGTTGGCTCTTCGGGGAACTTCAAGTTGGAGACCCCAGCAAGGATCTGGAACTGGATTGGTTTATGCATCTCCGCGGTGGAACTCTCCCCCTCTCTGGAGTTTTAGCTAGCTGAGCTCAGCTGAAAACATACGTAGCTAATCTCTCTTGCCAAACCTTTATTTGTCTCTCTCCCAATCTCTTTCCCTTTGTGTCACAGTTTCTGTGTATTTTTATTTATTTATTTATTTTTAAAAAAAAGGTTGATTGGGTGATTTAAGTCGTGTCTGTAGCTGCCCATCTCGTAACAAGAGATTCCGGGCAGCGTGCAAAGCTGAAAAACCAACCACTGTCAACCATACCCAAGGATGCCAGGGGCCGTGCCGTGAAATTGCTAACGGGGGCGTCTCCTGACAATTTTTTAAACCCAGAAGGTCTTAAGATTCAGCCCACTGGGTTTTGAAATCGCCTCCCTTCCATTTTCAAGCAGAGTTTTTCCTAGCTTCAGAACAGCTTTTTTTTCCCTTGCCACCTGATTTGGCTGCGGGCGAACCAGCTTCAGAAGCGACAACGAGATATCGTCGTTTGTCATTTTGAATCTCAACCCTAGCTTAAACCGGGATAAGAGTTTAATCTGGTGCAGGTTTCACCCTCCTTGAAAGGAACTAGCTAATCTAGTGGCAAAGTTAAGCTCTGTTCTTATTTATCTAAGAATAGAAGCTCGGGGTTCTTCCCCCTAGTTCTAATGTGGATTATTTGTCTGGGCTGATCTAATTCTATCTTGGTTTTGTTCACGAAGCTGACCAATTCCATATCTCCCAGGTGGGTGCTGCCTCGTAGCTCCATCTACCTTCCATAAGGTAGAAATAAACCTTGAATACGGGAGCTACAGTCTGCTAAATCCTCCAAGCTCCACCATTGATGATAGGACACAGTTCCCTGGTGGCTGAGAAGACCATTATCCATGGTCTCCTGCTGAGCTCCGCAATACAGCTAGTCACATCCCCTCGATACAACACAGATCCTGGGGAATTCCAGCACGAGTTAGACACAGTCCTTCAGATGTATCCCTCAATCCAGATTGAGTTCAGGATCCCAAAGTGAGAAACCTCCAGAAACCTCCCAGAAAACGGTAGCCTTCAAACCAGCTAGCTTCCTACCTGCTGCTCAACTCTGATTAAATCAGACCGGCGCAAAAATATCTCTGAACTGATGGACATCTAGAGAACTCTCGAGAGAAGAGACGTATCCTAACTTTTGTGAAGTGTTCAGGACACACACACAAAAAAACCCCACCCCCCAAGGACAGGCACACCTACCTTATCTCTGCTGCCATTTGCCTGGTTTCTCCATCCTGGCTTTTTGCTTCATCGTATGCTTTTGAGAATCTCTAGAGTTTTGGGTTTTTCCACCATGGCAAACCTTGCTCTAGCGTGGATTGTCAAAAGGACACCATGCTTTGCTTGGGGTGCATGAGCCGACGAGCGCATGAGGAGGAACTGCGTATGTTATCGGGTGCATGCTTGCCTGTGATCTTTCAAACGGTCCCTCTTTTCTGCTCCTGGGTTGGTCTTTTATTTCTGCCTTGCTTGGTCCACTCAAAACGTGGGGCAGGAATCCCAGGGTCCCGTCGTGGCTGTTTGGTTCACTGCATTTTCGTCCCTTTCTCAATGTTCTGTATTACAACTCTTGTATTTCAGACATCTTCGTTTTGTTGTTGTTGTTGTTGTTTTGTTTTTTCTGGAAGAGAACTTGACAGGGGCAGAAGGTAGTCTTAAGACCAGAACATTTCTTGCTAGGGTCCGAAGTGTCGGCAGATGTTCTCAACCTTCTTGGTCAGCTCCTTCTTCCAATGCCAACTCGTCTTCAGAAGCAGGGAAGCCAAGACAAGTTATATTTGGCGTTGAGAGGTCCAGACGGCCAGTGTGACTTTTTAATGGAAGGGCACACCAGAAGGGGTGGGCTGCTGGGGGTTCGGGAGAATACTCTAGCTAGGATTCGGTGCAGTTCGCACACACCTTTCGTGATACAAGGTCACCCTCATGACGAAACCACATAAAACGAAAGGTGTAGAGATGGCCAGAGGTGTCTTGCAAGAACCCAGAAATTTCACCGGAGTGATGAAACCGACATGGGGATTGTTATGTCCTTATAAGGACATCCGGCCGGGGATTGGTTAATCCTCCGGGCGGGAAAGTTAAACCGCTGTCATTGGACGGCTGGTCTGCCGGAGCGCTATAAAAAGGGCTCCGGCAGCACAGCCGTTCGTCTGTTCTGACTTAGTTAAGAGCTGATTAAAACTTGTTGAACAGACCCCGCTGGTCTTGTCTTCTTTCCTGCGCCTGATCTAACAGGGATCAGGGGTGGGCTTCAAAAATTTTAGCAAGGGGTTCTCTGCCCGGTTTCTGGGTGGGCGTAGCCTAGTCGGCCTCCTGCACCACGGTGGGGTGTGTGTGTCTGTGTGTGTTTTTGCCCTCCCCAGGCTCCGGAGGTTTCTCTCGAACCTCCAGAGAGTGAAAACGGCCTCCCCAGGCTCCAGAGGCCCTCTATAGGCCGGAAATGGGCCCTCGAACTTCCAGTAGGCCTGTTTTTCGCCCTCCCCGAGCCTCCCCGCGCACCCTGCACTTACCTGCATCCAAAACGGGCGGTGTGGGGAGGGGTGGAGTGGGGTCAGCCAGGAGTGGGATTTGGGAGTTCTCCGAACTGCACAGAATCTTAGCTAGAGGTTCTCCCGAACCCCCAGCAGCCCATCCCTGATGGAGATGTTCTGCCCTTTTCTTTCAAATTCGTGATACATTTACAGAAGGAATAGAACAGGATGGGTTGTTGTTTTTTTTTGCTGGAATCTGGAAGTCAACATCAGAAACTGGGGGGGAAAATATCACAAATCGAGGCCAGGTGGCTTAGGATGCTGCAGACGTCCATAAACGTGAGCCAGTAGCCAAGCACCCAAATGTGATCACATCACAACGGGTTGTGTTTGTGTGTGCGTACGGCCATCATAACACTGAAAATGGGTCGTAAGGAGCTCTGGGGAGGTCCATCATAACTCAGAACAGGTGGTAAGTCGAGGATTACCTGTCTATCTACTAAAATGGAATCCCATTTTTAAGGCTGTGTTCTCTTCTCTGTGGAACTGAAATCAGTAGGATGATTTTTTTTTTCTGCCCTGGGTTTCTTTGAACTTTTGGAGTGGGATGTTTAATTAATTTAATTTAATTTAATTTAATTTAATTCAATTTATATGCCGCCCCTCTCCGAAGACTCAGGGTGGCTGACAATACCTTTTTAAAAAATCGTTATAAAAAACATTTAAAAATTAAAAACATTCAAAACTCATTCACGCCATTCATGGTCGGATCTCGCCAGATCACAAGAGCGAGATCAACGGCTCCAGGCCTGCCGGAAAAGCCAGGTCTTCACCGCTTTTCGGAAGGCCAATGGTTAGCAGTTCTGCCCACAAAACCCTTCAGCGCTGCTCTTTAGCACATCCGCAAAGCCACGTTTTCTTGGGTTTGTGATCTCTGGTTGAGTGTCACCTCCTTCATTTGTAACTCAGCGCAAATCTTAAGTTCTCCAAAGGTCCATCAGACCATCACTGTATCTGAAGTAAGGAGAAATTCCCCGACCGTGTGAACAATTCACCGGGGGAACATTTTGCCTTCAGAAGTTGTGGGTGCTCCATCACTGGAGGATTTTTTTTTCCCGAGAAGATGCTGGAGATTCCATTGGTCTGAAATGGTTTAGGGGGCTCTCCTGTTTGGGGGTTGGACTAGAAGATCTCCAAGGTCCTTTTTCAACTCTGTGATTCTGAAGTCGCTCTTGCCACATGGGTGTGAGTTGATAATCTTCTTGTTTTCTTCTCTTGGTTTTCTGTTCTTTCTCTAGTACACCTCCAGCATGAGAGCGAAATACCTCGCCACCAACCAGCCTCGGCCGGATTCTGGAAGCGTGCACTGAAAACGAGGACACCTGGAAAGTGGAAAAAAAAAAAATATGGAACGAAATGGGCCAACATTGCAAAAGTCTCTGTTGTCTTCGCAGTTGTATCCTGCTTTTCTCCCCGAGTCCAGGATCCAGCTCAGTTGCATTTCCTGCTGCTTCTTCTCCAGCTTGATCTGGCTCATGTCCATGTGAAGACCCCTCCAGTAGAAGCTTATTGCAGATTCTGGGCTCCGTTCCCTCGCAGTTCTCTCTCTACAGAGAGGGGGAACATACCTCCTCATGCTCATGTCCACGTGTTGAAGACCTCCTGGTCCTCTTGTGTTCCTTCGCTGAACAGGGAATACGCTTTTGATGCCCGGAAATGGTCAAGTTGACCATCTCCTCCCTAAGGCTTCTGTCTAACCCACCAGAAACGATTGGATGAACCAGACGACTTAAAACTGGATCGCCGTCTGGAAGTGCTGTTGACCGTGGCACGCTTGAAACTAAAGCCATCTTTAATGTCCGCTCTGCCACGAAGCTCGGATATCTCTCAGCTTCTCCTCCAGATCCTTCTTCTTGGAGCTGCTGTAGAGGCATCCTCGGTTCTCCTGCCAGCATCGGTGGATCTCCAACCTGGGATCTTCGCAAGTCCTTGGTCCCTTCCCTATTACAACGTGGTCTGCTAATATAACCCTTTGCGATTCTCAGATACCTCTACTGCAAGTTTACTCCTCAGTTTTACTATCTGGGTTGAAAGTCCTGGAGAGAAGGGAGAAGGCTTCCTGCACCAGCTTGTATGTGCTTGGATGTCTGTGCTTGGTTTGCACACACATACAAACACAGCTTTATATGAGCACACACCGTTTGTGCTCTGTCTGCCTTCCTCCTTTGTATCTGTACTTCCTACCAGCTCCCACCAAACATCTCTTGAGCTGATGTGAAGTCATCAAACTGGAAACGATCACTCTTTAGGTGCCAAAATATTCCAGGAAAATGTTTGAGGAACGCTGTAGATTGGATGGGGAGGGCTGCGAAATATCAAATTTTGGGAAAAGGATTTGACACGTCAAGGAGATACCAGCAAAACTGAGCTTCTTCACGAAGTTCGAAGGTCCTCCCAGGTTAGACCTCTCCATGCTTATCATTTGGACCTCTTTGGGGAGTTAGGGCAGCCGAATCCCTGGAAGTGTTGATGTTAGATGGAGAAAAGAGAGTCATCACTGGTCCTGTATCCTTAAATCAGGAAGCAAAGATTTAAAAAAAAAAATACTGTTATGGGAAGACACTTTTGAAGTTCAAGGGTGGAAGGGGGTCTCCAGATAGGCTCTCCCCTTAATTTGAAGGCCATCTGGGGATCAGTTGCTTCTTAACTTGTTGACAGTAAAGGTGAGCAGCAAATTGGGCGGAAGAACAGTTGCTGCAGGACATCTACCGTGTGAGATAATTACGATATTGAATAGTTGCACCCTATTCTTATTTATCTCTTGGGTTTTCTCGTTCCGAAAGCACGGAGATTTCCTTTTCAGGTTTTGCACACTTGAGAGGAGGTTTTCCTTGCTTTCGCTCTTGAGAGATGCCCCCCCCCACACACACACACACAATCACCTCCGCCATAATTGCTTGCTTGCTTTGAAAACCTAGACTGTCCGAAGACTCTGAAATCCTTAGATGCAGCTTGCAGCAGAAAGAGGAGATACAAAAACCACTGTTAGGTCCTTCTTGAGCAGCTAGGGTCACGTAAGCCATTATTTGTGTGTAAGTGCAGGGAGCCTAAATCAGCTTTGCAACCTGATCTCTAGATCCCAGTCACGCAGCTCATCGCCCAGTGGTGTTGGGACAGGCATTGGACCTACATCCGACCAGGAAAGTATTTGTACAAAAACGAAACCTCCAAAAAATATATATATATATATATATACATTCCTTCACAGACCACCTTTTGAAGCGTGCCCTTAAAAAACAAAATTCAGCCTTCTGGATCACAGATCTTCAGAAGAACATTCTTGGTAGCTCAGTTTGCGGAGAGCAGGAAGACAACCCCGTCTTGCTCCGTCTTCTCCAGGTGGAAGAAAAACATGAATGGGATCATCTTAAGGAAGTTAACCAGCAATGTAGGTTGTGATCGTAACCACTATAGAAACTTGACTTTGTCCTGAGAAGTCGCCATCGCTTAGACGGCGAAGAAACTTCAGCTTTGGGGGTGCCCTGCACGAATTGAAGATGTCCCCCGCATTTTCCAACAAGCAGAAGACAACCTTGGTGGAGAAGACCAAGTTGTCAGATCTTGCTCAGGAGTTTGGTGCAGGGTGAATCTTCTCCAGGGACTTTGAACTCGGCTCAGCTTTTCAACGAACCGAGATACAGAATCATCTCAAACTCAAAACTATGGTGCGTACTTCTATCGACGGGGTCAGGAGCCATCTGGGTGTGTGTTGTATGCACCCACCCACCCACCCCAATGCACCCACCCGTGTAAATATGGATTGCTGGGGACGCCAAGAGCCCGTGCAGCTCTCATGAGGCATGTCTGAATGGCTCTCTTTCAGAAAATGTGAGTGTGTTGCATGGTCACTTCTTCGCCTTCAAAGAAAAGCCGGGGTTACTTTCCCCGTCTTCTCCTTCGTGCCAAGCATCCGTGGCGACCCATTTCGACTGCTAAGGGCTGCTCACCCACTGGCTGTCCTCTCCTTCCAAACCAGCTTGTCCCAAGTTATTTCCCCCCTCCCTCCCCCTCAATTCTTGGCTTGGCAAAGAGTGTTGAACTTTGGCTGGCTTGATGTCTTCATCAGAGCTTCTGCACCAGCTTCTTTGGCACCGTAGGCGAAAACCCCACGAAATAGTTTATTTTCCCGTTCTCTTAGCGTTCTCTCTCTCTCTCTCTCTCTCTCTCTTTGGGTTGGGTTTTTTTTTTTTTTTTTTGCAAGTTAAAAACTCTCAGGATGGCGCCGTAGACTTTCCCGGCTATTCGCATCGGGGGAGGGGGGGAACTATCCCTATGGACTTTTTGGCCGAAAAAATTCAAGAGACGTTGAGTGGCAGGTCGCTAAGATCGCTTGGCCAGAACCTGAAGTAGGGGATAAGAGGTTGGAGTGGAAAAGCAGAGCCCTAAAACCCTTCCTTCCTTCCTTTTTTTTCCTTCCTGAGAGCCATTGGCAAGGGAATTGGTTTTTCCCGCGACGACCATCACATGCCCTTTCTTGGAAAAAAAAAATCCTAAAGAAAAATCTGCATTTTCTGCAGGGACTATCTGCAGCTTATGAGGCATCTCTCTACAATGTGACCTGTGCACAGCATGGAGATGGACTTCTCCCGTCCAATGTTGAAGACTGCATTTGTAATTGTTTTTTGGGTTTTGTTTTCGTTTGTTTTTTTAAATCGAATCAAGACTTGGCTGTGAATTTATTTTTGTGTGTGCTGTCCCCCAAAAAAAACAAAAAAATGAAAAGTGCTGTGTTTTTGTATCCTGTCTGTATAATATTAGCTCACTTCGTTTTGGGTTTTCTTTGGCTTCTTCGGATGAGAAAAGGTTTTAAGGTGAAGAGAAAAAAAAAATATTGATATTCATCCATGTAGACTTGAAGGTTTCTTCTCGACCAGCCTCAATTAAAACGAAACAAAACGAAAACACAAAAAAGCAAATCTGAAGGGTATGTGTGAATTAAATACCTCAGGTGTGGCCAGCTTTTAAACTGGAAGGAAGAGGAAAGAGTAGCTTAAACCTGGCCTAAACTTGGAACAGTTTTGCTGAGGGCAGAATTTCTGGAGCCTCACCGAAAATGTGTGCATTTCGCAGGCGTGCGTTAAATTCAGTTCCTGCTCGACCCAGCACACTTGCCACATGGATCTGTTGTGCTTGTTTATCTGTGGCCCATAAGGGACCCAAGACCTATAGTTTCCCCCAAAGCATGCTAGTGCTTCCTAAGATCTACTAACTAGGAAGTTGAGTAGTTGGGAATATCTGTGGGTATTTCTCTTAGGATCTCTTAGGCCAAGATTGTGATCTCTTTGTGTGGTCATCTTGAGTAGAGAGGAAGGCCAGAAGATGGTGTGGGATGCGATCTTTGTAGCCAGCAAGGCCAAGAAGAAGGTTGAACGATGGGCCTGGTCCATAGTTCAGTTTTGACTGTGGATGGAGGCCATTGGGGCAGAAGACAAGTCTCTTTTGGGTACGTCTGCTTTGATGCTCACTTGACCAACTTGTGCCCATTTCTTCTTTGAAAGACCGAGATCGAGGACTTAGTACATCAGGTCATGTCAAAAAGCTTCTTGTGGTAAAGGTTCTGGAGATTGTTTAACCGTATCTGTGCCAAAAATAAAGCCTTTTAAAAGCCATAGCAATGAAACAAGGCTAGAGTTGTGCAAGGCTGAAGTTGGTCCTTACCCCACTCTTTCTGAGCTGCTGCTTAAGAGGCGGTGCTCTATTGGCTGCTTCCCCCATCAATCGGGCGTCTTCCTCTGAGAAGTATGAAGCTTAATTAAAGTGAGCAGGTCCAGTTCAGGCGTCTCTTGTCTTCGGGAGTTCTTGAAGAGTCTGGCTTGGACCACGTTGGGTTAAAAAAAGCATTTTCTTCAGCAAAAAAAAAAAAAAAAAGAGCCTTCCGCCTTCTGTTTCTGTCCTTCTTCATCCTGTAATTGATGGCCAAGTAGGTAGACAAGGACTCCAAAAAACCCCATCTAGGTCTCTGCTCATTTTTGAGGTGTGTTCCTCAGAGAGATGCTTCAGACCATGCATGATCACCAAAGTTCTTTTAAGAGTGAACCTCTCGGACCTGAAGGAATTTAGACAGGCCCAGAGTTAGGATCTCTAGATCCTAAGTGTTGTGAGTATGTCATGGTGATGCATAGCTAGCTTTGAGATCCTTGGAACATTGATAGCTGGAACCAGCTCCTCCACGTAACAAGTCGGGTTGTTGGCCAGGTCTTCTGGTCCACTGCTTAGTGGAAGGGCATATGCCTTGCAGGCAAGAGATCCAGTCCTTAATCATTTCCAAATGGAGCAGAAAACGTTACCACCAGGCATTGGTAAGAGGACTAAGTACTAAGTGCTTTGGTTCAATCTATGGCAGATGCTCCTTCTTGTAGCTAATGAGTTCTCTTTGAGAGAGGTGACTCCCTGGGCCACCAAGGACAGGTGCTGAGAAACTGATGGGACCTCTCTCTCCACCATCAGCTAATATGTAGTGATGGAAGACCATCTCATCCTTGTTAGCTAATCTTCAGATTTCCCCTGTAGACCAGGGTTCTCCAACCTTGGCAGCTTTAAAACTTGTGGACTTCAACTCCTCGAATTCCTCAGCCCAGCTTTGCTCTGGGAGTTGAAGTCCACAAGTCTTAAAAGTTGCCAAGGTTGGAGACCCCTGCTGTAGACCATCTCCCAACCTCAAGGAGCTTCTGAGAGGGAGAACACGGTGCGCCTGGGACCAAACAGACACAACTACACACCGACACACTCAAGAGGCCAACTTTAGAAGCTGTGTTAGCAAGGCCGTTCCGTATCTTGGACCGCAGTAAGCAGGGCTGAACATTTTCTAACCCTTTTCAACAACGCAACAACCACAGCCATCAGCGGCAGCTGCTGGATTAGCGTCAGGCTAGTTCTTTGGTGCTTTGTGTATTCAACAACCACACTTTTGTCTCTATGCAAGGTGGGACATTCCTCCTGTTTTTCACCCCTCCCTCCCTCTCTGGTAACCCAGATCCATCTCTCAGGCTTCCCCAATCTAGTTGGGGGGGTTGAACTGACGTCCCCCTGAATTAAACTCAAGTTTTTCAGGGAGGTTGGACGGGGATTCTGGACATTGTAATCCCTCGAGAGCTTCTGATTCCCAGGAATATTGATGTTGTGGTCAGGAACTGGGCCCCGTTTTATTCTCTTTCCCCTACTTCAGTCAATTTTGCGTCGAAGTCTCTCTTAGCAGGGTTGCCGATATTGTGGCTGCGTCGTTCATGTTTTGCCCCCGGAGCAAGCAAGCCCCATTAAAACCCCAGTTACAAAGAATCCTGGTTTATTACCCATCCAACACGCAGCTTAAATTAGGCAGGTGACGCCATCTCTTATGATGCAGAGCCAAGCTTCACCTTCTGAATTCCTGCCTGCCCGTGATTAGGAAAGGCACAAGAGCCTCGGTGAGTTTGGCGCTGCGGTATGTTGGCAACCAGCAAATTGTATTTTCTCCTCTGTTCATTAGAGACGCAAACCTGGGAAACTGATTGTAACTTTAATTCTGTCGATCTCCAATTTTTATTATTATTATTATTATTATTATTTGAAAGGTGTGGCAAATTCTACCAAGTCGAACTCCGAACTGGTGTTTTTCAACCCGGGTTTTTTGCTTTAAACCACAATGGTTAATACCGCCTTCTACTTTTATGTATACATATATAATATATGTATATGAAATATATATAAATATAATTTTTTAAAGCTTTTAGACATGACTAGCTTCTTTCAAAGTTCTCCACCGGACACCATCACCCCCCAAAAAAAACATTTTTGAAATTTCACGGGGGTTTAAATGGAGGGGGTGGGGTTTCAGCCTGATGACGATTATTTTTAAAAAAACTTTTCTTTCGACTTTTGGTTGATTTTTACGACATTGTACTGTAGCTGTTTCTTGTTTTGTTTTTAACTGGTTTGTGTTCTTTCTGTTCTGCAGATATTACAACAGAAATGATTCTCAATGTAATTCCTGTGGTTTCTATTCCGCTTGGGTTTCATGTTTTAAAATAAACAACTTTGAAAAGGCTCTGCTTCGGCTAATGAATGGTTTATTCCAGTGGTGAAATTCCAATTTTTTTACTACCGGTTCTGTGGGCGTGGCTTGGTGGGCGTGGCAGGGAAAGGATACTGCAAAATCTCCATTCCCTTCCCACTCCTGGGGGAAGAATATTGCAAAATCCCCATTTCTATCTCACTCTAGGGGAAGGATACTACAAAATCCCCATTCCCTCCCCACTCCTGCAGGAAGAATATTGCAAAATCTCCATTCCCTCCCCACTCCAGGGGGAAGGATATTGCAAAATCCCCATTCCCTCCCCACTCCTGGGGGAAGAATATTGCAAAATCTCCATTCGCACCCCACTCCATGGGGAAGGATACTGCAAAAATCCCCATTCCTTCCCCACTCCTGGGGAAAGAATATTGCAAAATCCCCATTCCCTCCCCACTCCAGGGGAAGGGTACTGCAAAATTCCCATTTCCTCCCCACTCCTGGGGGAGGAATATTGCAAAATCTCCATTCCCACCCCATTCCATGGGGAAGGATACTGCCGAATCCCCATTCCCTCCCCAGTCAGGGGAAGAATATTGCAAAATCTCCATTCCCACCCCACTCTGGGGCCAGCCAGAGGTGGTATTTGCCGGTTCTCCGAACTGCTCAAAATTTCTGCTACCGTTTCTCCAGAACCTGTCAGAACCTCCTGGATTTCACCCCGATTTATATTGTTCGCCGTTAATGGCTTTATCATTTGTCTGGTGGGTTGTACCTAGTCCTTCCACAAGGTGGCAGCACCTGTCTGCGTTTTCCATGGACAAAGGCAAACTCTCCATTGAAAATGAGATAGAATTAGCATACAGGTATTCCTCGATTTACGACCGTTTCTTTATGGAAAAAAACCCCCCCACACTCATTTCTCACACTTGCGACCGCTCCCCGGGGTCACGTGATCAAAATTCAGCCGCTTGGCAGCTGGCTCGTATTTATGACGGTCGCAGCCTCCCGGGCCGGGGGAGTGTTGCGCGATCCCGTTTTGCGACCTCCCGACAAGCAAAGTCAAAGGGGAAGCAGGATCCACTTAACAACATATCTTACAAACTTAACAACTGCGGGGATTCACTTAGCAACGCGCAGCAAGAGAGGTGGGTAAAATGGGACAAAGCTCGCTTCACTAACGTCTGGCTTAGCGTCGGTCATTTCGGGGCTCGGTTGTGGCCGTAAGTCGAGGACTACCTGTAAATTCCTCCCATCGGGCTTTCAGATTTAGGCTCCTAGAATCACAGAGCTGGAAGGGAGCTTAAGAGGTCTTCTAGTCCAACCCACTGCCCTTCCTGGATGTCAAACTTCTACGCACAAGTTGTGCGTAGTCAGTGATGGCTAACCTCTTCGCTGTTGCGTGCCAAAAGCGTGGGTCGCTTGGGGGGGGTCGCATGCGTGCATGCTCATACCCATAATTCAAGCCCCACCCCCGTGCCCCACGCCCCCCACTTGCGTGCGTAACCCCCTACGCCCTTGCTTTTCGCACGCAATGGCAAAAAAATTACTGGTGGGCCCAGTAGGCTCACTTTTCACCCTCCCCAGGCTCCAGATGCTTTCTTGGAGCCTGGGGAGGCCTCCCCTACGCCCTGGAAGCCCTCCGGAGGCCAGAAACAGCTTGTTTCCCGACTTCCGGTGGGCCTGGAAGGCCCAAAAATCAGTTGGCCGGCACACACATGCGCACTGGAGCTGAGCTAGGGCAACGCTTGCGTGCCCACAGATATGGCTCCGTGTGCCACGCCTGTGGCACGCGTGCCATAGGTTCACCATCATGGAGCTAGGTTACTTCTTATGATTTAGAACGGAGTAACAGAGTCGGAAGGGACCTTTTGATCTTTCTCAAATTTGGCACCTTGAAGACGTGTAGACTTCAACTCCCAGAATCCCCCAGGAAGCAGAGAAAGGAATAAGTCGTGGGGGAAAAAAACCAGAAGAGCTTCAAGTAATTAATTAGCCAACAAATTCTTTTTATTGAAAGCACAGAGAAGACACAAGGCCACAGGCACTCTGGGGCAGTGATCAGGTTTAATTCCCTGAGAATATTAATCATTATTTCCCTCCCACACATTTTTCTTCTTTAATATATATATATATATTTATAGCGAGAGTCACATAATATATATATATATGTATGTATATGTACACTACTTTACAGAAAGCAACTTCCCAGATACTGGGATTTATAAATTACAGATAAGTGACAAACGACACAAAACTTTTTCCATTTGTTTGTTCTTTCAACAGATCAGGAAAAAAAAAAAACCAAACATTTTTCCTTTTTTTTTTTTTTGCTGATCCACAAGGAAAAAAAAACACTTTGAAACCCACCCTTGACAAAAATCACAGAGGACTCAACGTTTTTTCACACACACACACACACACACACACACACAAAGGCACAGTAAATAACACTGTTGCAATAAAATATTTACAAACATTACCCAGTATGGGCCTTTTTGTTGTTGTTGTTGGTTTTTGTGTTTTATTTTTATTTTTATTTTTTTGTTTGCAAAGGAAGCTTTCGCCTCTCCGTCTCTGTCTTGGGAATTAGGAAGAAAAAAAACTCATACAGCATTTTTGCAGGAGAGTTAAATTCAACTCTTGCGGTGAAAATGCTACAGCCAAATCTCCCCGGCCCAGAAACAGAGAAGTTTGCAGCGAAGGGAGACCATGTCCAATTTACAAGAGAAATACCGGAATCCCTCATTGCTTCCAACATCTTTATACTCCTTTTAAATTAATACATGAGTCATTCCTACCAACCGCAAAACGTTGAGCCTGGATGTTGCTACGATCGCATCTCGATTTTACAGACCCTGATTCAACAGACTTTGGATTTAACAGACAATATCTGCATTTGGGTGGCTTCGGCAAGCAAACAAGCTTGGTAAATCAGACCATGCGCATAGAATATTTTTTTTTTTGTAAAGTACATGGGTATACGACATAAATATTATGAACATCGCGTAACATTCACGGGCGTGACATAACGTTGGGTTTAATGAACATTTGGCTTTTAACGGACACGGGTTCCTCCCAATTGGTCCATAAAATTAAAAGACTTACTTACAGTAAGTAAAATTAAATATGACTTAAATTACTTACTTAAATATTAATTCAGGCGGGGCCCTATGTCGTGAGCCAACATCTTGTGCTTTCCTGGGAACAGACCCCATTCAACAGGGTAGGATCTCCTCCTGAGTAAACTCCACAGAGGATTGCTCATTATATATATATATAAATTATTTTTAGTAGAATCAAAATAATTGCATCTTCAAAGGGTCTAAAATTCTGAATCTACATAGGCTTCCGTTGTCATTCTTACCGACATTTGTGCAGCAAGACAGAACTAGGAATACAACAAAGTGAGTGTTTGCAATATATATATATATATATATGCAATTTCTTTCTAGCCAGGTTCTACCTACGTAAGCTAAGATGTTCCTCTGGTTCTTAGAACATCTTAGCTTACATAGGTAGAACCTGGCTAG
>WNWU01000069.1:786517-803754 GCA_012654045.1 Ptyas mucosa
ATAGATAGATAGATAGATAGATAGATAGATAGATAGATAGATAGATATGACAGACAGACAGACAGACATAGATATAGATAGGGATGGATGGATGGATGGATGATCAATAGATGATAAATACAGAGATAGAGATACATACAGAGAGGGATGGATGGATGGAGAGATAGAGAGTAGATATAGATTCTATCTATCTACCAGAATCACTAAGCAAATCTGTTCTTAAAAGAGTCAGCCTGATTTTATGTTTTTTTTTTTGTTATGCTTCTTAAGTGAATCCAGCTACATATTTTTATTTTTTTTAAAAAAGAATCCTCTTGCAAACGCCTCTTAAAAGTTCAAGATTTTCAGGTCTGCCTTTCCATCCTTACTATCCCCGTCATCATCATCATCATCATCACCAACCTGACTTTTCTAAACGTCACAGAATTCAAATTCTAACAAGCCTGGGATTAAAAAAAAAAGAATTAAAAATAATAATAATAATAATAGCCCCCGGAGGTAGAGGGTGTCTTCCTGTCTAACCTATCGATTCAACACCCCAAGATATCCTGAAAGATATCCGCCATCGGCCTTCCTTCTTTCTTTTTTGTCAACTTGACCAAAGATTTTGTGCAACCAATCTTCTTCCTCATCTGTTGGCTGATTTTGTGGTTTTGCAGAACTGCTCCCTGCAGAGACTTCTGCCTAACAGCTCAAGCTTCGACCACAGGAAGGAAGAACGTAAGCTGAGGGTTCCACTTCTTGTAATAGCTAACTGTTTTCGAAGCGCTCGGAGCAACCGAAAAAGGAAGGTAACTTTTAAAAGACTTAAACAGGAAAAGGTTGCAGCACAGACAATGCGTTTTTGCCTCATCTGGTATTTGCACACCTTGCAAACTGCAAACGCTGTTAGCCTGCTCTGACCATCCCTCACCTCGACATCTGCTAAGTAACTTAACGCAGCGCACGTTTTTCTTTCATGCCTAACGTACTTGTGGACCAAAGGAAGGAAACTCTGGCTAATTTCACCCATTCAGCACAAAAACACGGGCTCATCCTCCCCATCCCCGTCTCAAGTCTGCACACAAATACTCGGTGTTTGTTCTGAATGGTTGCAATGGGGAATCCTGGTGAAACTAGCAAGGTTTGCTTGATGCTGGTTAGTTTCTCCAAAAGGATCAGAAAAGAGGTTGCATTCCCACGTTGGGAATTGCTTAAGCCCCACGGTTTTCTTGGTGGTTTGCAGAACAAGTCAAATCCAAGATTCAGGAAGCCCAATTCCAGTTGGGCTGATGAAGCGAAACGAATGAAGCATGAGATGATAGATTAAGGATGTGCGGTCCAGGTGGAAAACTATGTTAACCTACAAGGGCAAGCTATTTAATATTTAACCGTCAAATAAGGATGACTCCTGCCTGGTAATGATCTGTGCCTTAAAAGAAGGGGAGGAAAGATTGATTTAAAAGCTTAAAAAACCGGAGGGGGGGGTGGAATTTCAGGGAAGACGAGACTCGTCACAGATGACAGCGCCTCGGGAATTTCCAAAGCGCCTCAAAAATCTCCACCTTCTCAGTCTGAAAAGACCCAAAAGAGGAAGAACTGAGATTAAAAAACAGAAGCTCAGCTCGACGAGAAGGAGTTCTTTGATGCTTAACTGCAGGCCCTTTGCAAAATGCAGCAGAGGTCAAAAGTTTGAGTCCTGTTTGGCAATCTTTGGCTATAGATGATGCTTTTCCTGAACGCGGATGGGGGCATGGAGCCCGCTTCTGCCTCCCCAAAACTGGCCACAGGCTGGGCAGCGTTCAGATGTTCTTAACCCGTGGATTTTGGGGGATTCATGAAAAATGACCTGCAACTAAGAGCCTTGGTGGCACAGCAGACTAAAGTGCTGTTAAGTAGCACCAGCTGCCTGCAATTACTGCGAGTTCGAATCTCACCAGGCTCAAGGTTGACTCAGCCTTCCATCCTTCCGAGGTAGGTAAAATGAGGACCCGGATTGTGGGGGCAATAAACTGACTTTGTATAAAATAGAACAACGCTTGGGGGGGGGGGCGAAAGCCCAACTAAGCAGGTATATACAAAAAGTACGAAGGCTATTGCTTAACGCATTGTAAGCCGTCCTGAGTCTCCGGAGAAGGGCGGCATATAAATCGAACCAATAAATAAATAAATAAATAAACTTTCATTCCCCCCCACCAGTGCTGATAGAAACATCTGGATCTGGTTTCTCAACTTGGGACACTGGAAGATGGAGGGGAGGGAACAATTCCCCACCCAGCTATGTTTGTTAAGACTTCAACAAGCATAGCTGGTTGGGGAATTCTGGGGTTAGATTAGAGTTGGAAGGGACCTTTTAAGTCATCTAGTCCAACCCCCCCCCCCCCATTCCACCCAAGCAGGAGATCCTGCCTACATCATTTCTGACAAATGGCAGTCCAGTCTGGGAATTGAAATCCATCCGTCTTCCAGTTGTCCGGGGTTGAGAAACACTGTGTTAGAGGAAAAATCAAAATCAGGGAGGGGAAAAAACATAGCCTCTCATTGATGGGCGCACGTAAGCGGGACTGGAGAGAGATAATTAAAGATCCCGGCTTCATTAAAGCAATTAATCAACCTCTCCCTCCTACCCCCACTACCATCATCCACACAATGGAATCATAAAGCGCTTTATGATTCTTAAATGCTTTTTCCAAAGAATTTCTTCTATCGAGGAGAGAAGCACCTGTTGTTTTGGAAAGTCACTAAGTAGGCGTGTGTTTACACACACCGTGTGCATCTTTTGGGGGGGGGGGGGGGGGGAAGCTACAAGGGAACAACCCTTGCGCGCCAACCTTGCATTTGGCTGGCACCTCCAGTTTTTGCAGAAAGTTGCATCCTTCCAGCCAACCGCAAAGTAATAAAGGACAAAGTTGAACAGATTAACCCCACCTAGGAGGATATGAGTATAAGAGGTGGGGGAAGAGATGCTCATAGCAATGAGTTGAGGGGGAATTCGCTAAGGATGAGGACAGCATCCTCAGGACGAGAAGATACAGGTTGACTGACGACCCACAATTGTGAGCCCCACGTTCCTGTTAACGAGAAACATTTGCCCCATTTTACGACCTCGCCGGCCCCCAGTTGTTAAGCGAATCGGTAGTTACAGTAAGTAACAACTCTGAGCCAATGGCCAAGCATCTGTAGTACAGTGGTTTAAAGCACCCTATTATTAACATCTATTAACATCTGCTGCTTGCAATTACTGCAAGTTCGAATCCCACCAGGCTCAAGGTTGACTCAGCCTTCCATCCTTTCTAAGGTGGGTAAAATGAGGACCCAGATTGTGGGGGCAATAAGCTGACTTTGTATAAATATACAAAAGTATGAAGGCTATTGCTTAACGCACTGTAAGCCGCCCTGAGTCTCCAGAGAAGGGCGGCATATAAATCAAATAAAAAGAAAAAAAGAAAGCATCTGAATTTTGGTCACCGGGGGGGGGGGGGGGGGGAAAGAGGGCGGAACCGCGGGGGGCGCAACTGTGGAAAGTCCCTTTTTTTCAGTCCCGTTGTAACTTTCGAACGGTCCCTAAATGAAGTGTTGTAAGTCGAGGACTAATGCTATGGGGGGGGGCAGGGGGGGCTCAGGCGGAGGATAGGCTGAAGCTGGGGAAACGCCCCCAAAAAACAGAAATGCAGAGGGGGTTTCAGCCCCTCCCTCCTGCCTGCCCCATAAGCGAGATATTTCAGAACAAGAGATTTAGTTGGGTCCCGTCTGCTCTCTGGTCCACGCAGCCCTTCATCTCTATGCAACCTGACCTGGATCCTGCTAGCTCCAGCTTGCTTCCCCCCCCCACACACACCCCCCTCCTCAACACCCCCCCACCCCGGCGTTTTCCCACGGCCGAAGTACCACACAAGCGGCAGCCGGGGACTCTTTCCTCGGCCCCCAAGAGAAAAGAGGCTTTGTTAGCCTGCCTAGGGAGACAGCGTGAGAGCTGAGCCGCCAAGCGCTTGGAAGCCCAAAGGACAAACGAGGTGGAACAAACTCTCTTCTCTCCCCCCCCCCCCCCCCGTCCCACTCCTCCCCCTCAAAAAACGAGGCCGAATGGCTGGGAAAAAAGGGGGAGCCGTTCCCAAGATGGGAGCCTGTTTCTGCCTCCTAGAGAACCGCAGCAGCTGAGGGTCTGGGCCGGCCATCCAAATTTCAGCTTTTTTCTCCCAACTGGGTCTGCAGAATGCAAAGTTTCCGCGAGTCTACCAATCCGATCAGGTGTGAGACAGCTCTAAAGCAACTCACCAGCAAAAGAGCCTGGTGGAGCAGTGGAACTAAAGCGCTGTTAAGTAGCACTTAGCTGCCTGCAATTACTGCAAGTTCGAATCCCACCAGGCTCAGGGTTGACTCAGCCTTCCATCCTTTCTAAAGTAGGTAAAATGAGGACCCGGATTGTGGGGGCAATAAGCTGAACTTTGTATAAATATACAAAAGTATGAAGGCTATTGCTTAACGCATTGTAAGCCGCCCTGAGTCTCCGGAGAAGGGCGGCATATAAATCAAATTTAAAAAAAAAAACCCTAAAGAGCCAGGGGAGGGTCTAGCAACGTCTCCAGCTGGCCCCTTCTAGGTAGGTACGACCACCATTCTCCATCCCTCCCCATTATGGGGCCTGTAGTCCTACCACTCTCCAAAGGAGAAGCTCAGTAAAGATGTATATATTTCTAGGAGCATCTCCGCTTCTTCAAACTGCGCTCCCTTCTAGCACTGATGATGTTACCTAGTTGGGTTATGAAACGTCTGGAAGGAAACCACCAAGCTCGGAGAGCACCAGGGACCCCACAGTCCTCCTCCTTCTTCCTCCCTTCTTCCTTTTCCCTCCTCTTCCTCCTTGCAAATCCCACTCCTTTCTAGCACTGATGACGTTACCTAGTTGGGTCATGAAACACCTGCAAGAAATCAAGCAAGCTCAGAGACCACCCAGGACCCTACAATCTCCTTCTTCCTTCTCCTCCGCTCCACAAACCCTACTCTACTCTTCTAGCACCGATGTTACCTAGTGTGGTAGTGAAACGTCTGCAAGAAAACCACCAAATTCAGAGAACACAAGGGCCCCACTATCATTGTCGTTCTCCTCATCATCATCTCTGCAAATCCCACCTCCTTCTAGCGCTGATGATGTTACCTAGTTGGGTCATGAAATGTCTCTAAGAAAACCACTAAGCTCAGAGAGCACCAAGAACCCCACAGCCCTCTCCTCCTCCTCCTCCTCCTCCTCCTCCTCCTCCTCCTCCTCCACCCTGTACATCCTCCTCCCTTCTAACATGATGATGTTACCTAGCTGGATAATGAAATGTCTGCCAAGACGTCACCAAGCATCCCACAGGAGACTGTGGGTCAACATCTCTTTACAACATCTTGTAAAGAGGTTACAAGAAGGCCCAAAACTGCTTTACATCTCTGCGGATGAAGGCCAAAGAAAGGTGAATCAAAGGTGACTGCTGGTGGCGCAGCACACTAAAGTGCTGTTAAGTAGCACCAGCTGCCTGCAATTACTGCAAATTCAAATCTCACCAAGGCTCAAGGTTGACTCAGCCTTCCATCCTTTCTAAGGTGGGTAAAATGAGGACCCAGATTGTGGGGGCAATAAGCTGACTTTGTATAAAATATACAAAAGTATGAAGGCTATTGCTTAACGCATTGTAAGCCGCCCTGAGTCTCCGGAGAAGGGTGGCATATAAATAAATAATTTTTAAAAAGTGTGCTTAGAAGTTACCCTCCTTTTCATCCTAAACCAGGCTGAGAATTTTTTTTTCTTCTTCTCTGAAGTTAAAGACCAGACTTCCACTTTCTAATTTGACAAACTCAAAGGCCATTTCATGGTCTCCCAGCCCTGTCTCCTTGGGGGGAAAGGAGGGGCCGGGGGTGGTGTGGTAGGATGAATAAAAACAGGCAACTCAGACAAAAGGAGAATTTGTAATTCTGATGGCTGGGATCCCGAGGTAACCTGGTTTTTTAAACAATTCGGCAACTCCCTAAAGCTCAGACCACAAAGGGGGAGGAGTGCTGCTCCACTCTTATTGTTCCTCTGCATTTTATATTGTTGGGGTTTTTGGGTGGGGGGAGGAGAAATACTATTATTCTGGTTCTCCTTCCTTAGGGAAACCAGCAACGCTCTTTTTAACAGTCTTGTCACAATGGCCACATTTTCTTGGGAATAAAATAAAAAAGGACAAAGTGGAAAAGGGGGGCAGATTTGACATCAGTTGGTAAGGATTTTTAAAATAAATAAATAAAATGAATTGCTGATGTTTACAACTTTGTTTCTCAAAGGAAAAATTCAAGCGCAAAAAACCCAAAACAAAAAAAACAGAGCAAAATGAATAAAGAGCCATTTTCTGAAATAACGGGCCATCTTTTAAAATGAAGGTCACTGCATCTTTAGCTGATGTTTGCTAATTTTTGGGGGGGGGGGGAAGGATTTATTAACTTCTGTTCCTGCTTATAAACCCTCTTTAGAACATGCCATTCCCTGCAAATACAACTTTGCAAAAGTGCAGTGAATTTTTTAGCCTCTTTAGCAAGAGTTGGGAAGCGATAAAATTCAGCTGATTCAGATCCAGAGCCCAGGCCGAGCCTGAACATCTGTTCAACCTGCACAGCGCAAACAGGCAAACATTAACGCATACCTGTGCCACTGTGTTGTTTGTTTGCGCAACCCTTAAGAGAACCGAGCTGTTTGAACCGAGGGCAGTTCACAAAACACACCCAGTATTAAAACGGATTTGCTTAGTTTGGGGCTCATGTGTCGCACGAACTTTAAACAACGGCAGACGATAGACTAAATCTTAGCTAAACAAACCATAGCTTAGCCCTTAGTGGTGGGAATGTGGTTTTTAAGGTCAGGAGAAAGACCAATCCAGAGATTAGATTTCACCCTTTCTGGGGTTCGCAAACTTGCCGTCCCCGTCCACGCCCCTCTCCCCACGAAGGTCAGTCAGAGTCCTCCCAACCATTTCCAACAAATGATACCAATTTAAAAAAAACACGACATCAAGACCCCCTCCCTTCCCCAATACCCATGGTTCACAGTTTCGGGAGGAGGAGCATGGGTTCAATTGCTGCAAGGATGGAGGAAGGGCCATCAGACCAAGTCAAAAAAGTCAAAATGGGGGGCTGTGGCTGAAATTCTGCCATTTTTTAAAAAAAACAATCTGCATAACAATAGAGTGACTTCCTAGACGGAAGGCTTTCTCGAACATAATGCAAACAGGGTCCATCTGTTTTATCATGGCCTTTTACGCAGGGGTGAAATCCAGCAGGTACTGACAGGTTCTGGAGAACCGGTAGCGGAAATTTTGAGTAGTTCGGAGAACCAGCAAATACCCCCTCTGGCTTGCCCCAGAGTGGGATGGGAATGGGGATTTTTCAGTATCCTTCCCCCAGGAGTGGGGAGGGAATGGGGATTTTGCAGTATCCTTTCCCTGCCACGCCTACCAAGCCACGCCACGCCCACCAAGCCACGCCCACAGAACCGGTAGTAAAAAAAATGTGGATTTCACCACTGCTTTTACGCCTCTTTTTGAGGTCCTAAATGAGATGCTGTTAGGTTTTTAGGTTGTTTTTCTTTTTAAAACCAGTTTAAAGCTTTGAATACGCGCAGACGACGCTCACACAGATCTACACTGAAGCCAGCTTTCCTCCATCTGCTGCTAACCAGCCAAGTGAGACGGCCTCCAATGTCACTTGAAATAGGGGAGGGGACGTAACACTAGGCATAGGGAGGGTGCGAAAACGCAGCCACTTTTACCAACTGTCTCCAGCAAGGAAGAAAATGAGGAAAGAGTTATTCTAGAGCCTCGGAGTAGGATTTGGCCCCCGGATACCAGTTAGTGCAGCCCCTCTCCACCCCCATTGCCCAATTCATGCATTTAAAGCAGGGGTGTCAAACTCGATTTCGTTGAGGGCCGCATCAGGATTGTGTTTGACCTCAGGGTGGGGGGTGGGGAGGGAGCCGGGGGTGGCATGGCCAGGGTAGGAGTGGCCAGCTTGACATCACTTGTGACGGGAGGGGGCAGCTATGGCGGTCCGAGCCAGCAAAAATGGGCTGCCAGTGGGCTCTTGAGCTCCGTTTTTGGCCGCGATGGCTTCCTGCAAACCTCCGCCAGCAAAATCAGAGTCTGGCAGAGGCGCCGAGGACCAGTTCTTTGCTGTTTCCAGGTCGGCCTCGCGGGCCACATCCTGCGGACCAGATCGTGCCCAACGGGCTTTTGAGTTTGACACCCCTGATTTAAAAGGCAGCACCGGCTGCGCTCATTCACACGACCCTTCAACCCCATTCCCGAATTCTAGCCTGTGTTCTCACAATCAGGGGGTTCAGGTTAGCCCCTCAGGAAAGCTCCCCCCCCAAGTCAATTCCCACAGGGAACCTGCACCAGTACCCCCTTCCCTTAGCCTTGACTTAAACCAACGGAGCATCTCCCCCTCCTCTCTTACAGGGAGTACCTGGTGGCTCAGCAGACTAAAAGCATTGTGATTAACCCCAGCTGCCTGCAATTACTGCAAGTTCAAATCTCACCAGGCTCAAGGTTGACTCAGCCTTCCATCCTTTCTAAGGTAGGTAAAATGAGGAGCCGGATTGTGGGGGCAATAAGCTGACTTTGTATAAATATACAAAAGTATGAAGGCTATTGCTTAACGCATTGTAAGCCGCCCTGAGTCTCCGGAGAAGGGCGGCATGTAAATCAAATTTAAAAAATTTAAAAAAAGAACCCACCCACCCACCTTCCTCGGCGCTCCAGAAAGCGAAGCTCCGATCCCCCTCCGGCTAAGAAGTCTTTACCCGGGATCCCCCTGAGCATGCACAGAGTGCAAAGCAGGCGGGCCAGCGGATTCCAACCGCGCGAAGGGGAAAGAGAGCGGCGGGAGGCGGCAGGGAAGGCAGCGCGGCAGCCGGAGCGTGCCTCCTCACTTTCCAGCCCCGGGGGCAGAGGCGGGGCGGGCGGAGATCAAGGCGGCCAGCCTGCCTCGACTCGCCCACCCACCCGCCGCCCGCTCCCGTGGCACGGCGGGGCCGCCGCAGCCGCCTCTCTCTCTCCGCCCGCCCGACCGCCTTCCTTCCTTCCCTCCCTCCCCATCGCTGCAGGCACCCGCGCTTTTGCAGGCACTTTCCCGGGCTTGGAGCAGGCGGGCAAGAGCGCCTCTGGTCTAGTGCAGAGCGCCCGCCCGTCCGGGGAAAGGGCCGCTCTTGAGGATAACCCCGAGCGCCGCTCCTTCCAGCACCTGGATAGCGGCCAGTGCCAGTAACTGTTGGAAAGGGACCTGGGAGGTGATCTAGTCCAACCCCCCCCGAGGCAGGAGACCTGCACTAGGGATGGAGTCCCCAGAGAGGGGGGGTTCAAAGCAAGCATCCGCCGCTCCCCCTCCCCAAAGGGGGGACCCCCACTCACCATCTCCTTGTTGCGCGAGATCCAAGTGTCCAGCAGCAGCTCCAGCCGCGCCTTATGGAACTTCTTGGTGGTCTTGACGGCGATGAAAATGTCCCGGGGTGAAATCTCTTCCCGGGCGGGGGGCTGCTTCTGCTGCTGCCGCCGCCGCCTGTCCTCGTCGCCCCCGCCGGCTTCTCTCTTGGCCCGGCTGAGCTGGCTGAAGTAGCCGCTGAATGAGCCCATCTCCGGCCGGGGGGTCTCCCCGCTCCTCAAGCGCCGCAGCGGAGCCCCCCGGCCGCCCGCCAGGCTGAGGCTGAGCCCCTGGCCCTTGGGCTGCTCCACCATCAGCACCAGCAGGCAGGTCAGCATGGAGCCCAGCAGCGAGAGCAGCAACTTCTGCCCGCAGCCGTTCAGCATCGCGCCGGCCGCGGAGGAAGCTCGCAGTCGCCGAGACCGTCCCGCGCCGCGTCCTGTCCCGGCTCCGCCCGGCTTTTAAAACCTCCCTCCACGCCCCGCGCTGGAAGAGGGAGGGAGGGAGGGAGGGAGGGAGGAGGCAGGGGAGGGGCTTGCCCACGCCCCCCCCGCCCCGCCCACGGAGCTACAAGAGAAAGGGGGCGCTTGGGACCACGCAACGGCGGGAAGGTTGGGAGGGGGCGGACTTTGGGGCTCGTCGCGGGTCTCCCACGTGGCTTAGCTTTGGGGTAGGGTGGGGGGAGTGGAAGGAGGGAAGTGTGAAGGGGGCGGTGAAAAGAAAACAACGGTTTTTTTCTTTCTTTCTTTCTTTCCTCCTTCCTTCCTTCCTTCCCTCACTTTCTTTCTGTTCTTCTTTTCTTTCTTTTCTTTTCTTTCTTTCCTCCTTCCTTCCTTCCGCCCTCTCTCTTTTCTTTTCTTTCCTTTTTCCTTCCTTCCTTCCTTCCCTTTCTTTCTTTTCTTTTCTTGCTTTCTTTCCTTTTTCTTCCTTCCTTCTCTCTCTCTCTCTCTCTTTTTCCTTCTCTTTTTTATTCACAGACTGTTTCCTTTCTTTCTTTCTTTTTTTCTCCTTCTTTTCTTTCTTTCCTTTTTCCTTCCTTCCTTCCTTCTCTCTCTCTTTTTTCTTCTCTTTTTTATCCACAGACTGTTTTCTTTCTTTCTTTCTTTCTTTCTTTTCTTCTTTTCTTCCTTCCTTTCTTTCCTTTTTCCTTCCTTCCTTCCTTCCTTCTCTCTCTCTCTTTTTCCTTCTCTTTTTTATCCACAGACAGTTTCCTTCCTTCCTTTCTTTCTTTTCTTCTTTTCTTCCTTCCTTTCTTTCCTTTTTCCTTCCTTCCTTCCTTCTCTCTCTCTCTCTTCTTTTCTTTTTTCTCTTTTTCTCCCTTTCCCTCTCTCCCTCCCTCCCTCCCTCCCTTCCACTGAAGTCCAACCAACTTCAATTTGTGGAGATTGAAAAACACTAATCTAAACCCTCCTTTTTGTTTATTTTTCAAATCTAGGTATCCACCCATCTCATCCCCAGACTGTTTCCCTCCAGGGAGCACATCTGTCATTGGCGGTATATGCTTCGGCTATGTTCCCAAGCATAGGGGACCCCCAAACCCATCAGCCCCATTGTAGCAAAGGGTCTGATGCTGACCCAGAGGTGGCTGAACCCCTCTGGCCAAGCCCATCCTTGGAGCCAAGTCCCAGAACCCCATAAAACCTCCCTTCCTCTCGGGATTGGGAGCTGCAGCCTTCCAGATGCTGGTGGGACCCCAACTCCCCACCCAGCCACTCCAGGGGGAAGATGCAAAAATGCCCCCCCTTCCCCCATCCATCTCCTGCCCAGCCAGCCAGCCAGCCTCCAAACTCTACTAAGCTCCTTTTCTCTGCCTTCCTTTGAAAGCAAGAATGGACAGGCAGGGAGAACCGCTAAGCATTTCGCCCGCATTAATCACGAAGCTTAAGTTACCGTCGTAACTAGAGGAGGGAAGTGGTGAAACATTTGACTTGGTCTTTGCTTCTGGGGTGAGACTCATCCTGGGGTTTTATTGGCAAAGCCAACCAGCCAACTCGGGCCTGGATTTGTTATGCAAACTCTCTCCGGGTGCCAGAGCAGCTGGAAAAAGAAGATGGCACACCCCTGTCAAGTAACCCCGTTAAGGGGGTTTGGCACCTGAGAGCATGGTCCCAAGGTGTCGGAGCATCTGTTTCACATGCCAGAGGCTCCCCCCCCACCCCCCACCTCCATTATCCCAGCCGGCTGCAAAATCACAGTGGCCTTTGGTCATCCCAGCAGGCCAGCGGTGAGGGATGGCGTCAACGTGTCCTTTCCCTGCCCTCCCAATCCAGCCTTTGGGGCGTGGTGGAAGAGGCTGCCCTCCCCCTCTTACCTGCCCTTGAGAGAGAGAGAGAGAAAGGGGAAATGAAGGAGAAATGAAGGAGAAACCTCTTAACAGTGAGAACAATTAACCAGTGGAACGGTTTGCCACCAGACGTTGTGGGAGCTCCGTCACTGGAGGATTTTGAGAAGAGACTGGACAGCCACTTGCCCGGAATAGTATAGGGTCTCCTGCTTGAGTAGGGGGCTGGACTAGAAGAGCTTCAAGGTCCTTCCCAGCTGTATTCCGATTGATTGGTTGGTTGGTTGGTTGATTAAGGGAGGGGGAGAGACAGAGACAGAGACAGAGAGAAAGAAAGAAAAGAAAAAGAAAGAAAGAAAGGCAATGAAAAGGAAAGTGAGTGAGAAAGAGGCAAAGGAAGGGAGAGAGAGAAAGGAAGGAAGGAAGAGAAAGAAAGAAAGACAACAAAAGAGACAGAGAGAGAAAGAAAGAAAAGGAAGGAAGAAAGGAAGGAAGAAAGAAAGAAAGACAACAAAAAAGAGAAAAGAGAGAGAGAAAGAAAGAAAGAGAAAGAAAGACAACAAAAAGAGAAAGAGAGCGAGAAAGACAACAAAAAAGAGAAAGAGAAAGAGAAAGAAAGAAAGAGAAAGACAACAAAAAGAGAGAGAGAGAAAGAAAAAGAAAGAAAGAAAGAAAAAGAAAGAGAAAGAAAGAAAAAGAAAGAAAGACAATAAAAAAGAGAAAGAGAGAGAGAGAAAGAAAGATAGAGACAACAAAAGAGAGAGAAAGAGAAAGAGAAAGAAAGAGAGAAAAAAAGACAACGAAAAGGAGAAAGAGAGAGAGAGAGAGAGAAATAGAGAAAGAAATAGTGTGTGTGTGTGTATTGCCTGTCAGGCCTGGGGCCAAATGGGAAGGGGTGGCGCTGGCCTTGCGGGAGAAGGATGTGGTTAAAGGGCCAGCTTGCAGAGGGGAGGGGGTTCCTGAGGCGTTGCCAGTCGCCCCCTGGAGCTGGCGTCCTTCTGAGCCCGTGCCATCCCGTGTCTTAAGTGCAGGCCACTCGTAAAGGCAGCCGTTTGCATAGGGCAGCTGGATGAGCAGATGTGGCTTCTTTGAGGTAGCTGGATGTTACACAGAGGAGTAACAGGCAGGTGGGAGAGATTGTAAAGATTTACGATGGATTATTGTGAACCTTTTCTGAAAAACACCTGAAACTGAATTGGGAAGCTGGAAAAACGCACACAACCTTCTGGCCAACGGTTTCACACGGTCCCCCCCCCCCCAACCCCAAAAGTTCTGCAGAAGTTGCCAGGAGCTGAGCTTGCCTTGAAGAAGACTTCCCGGTCCCCTGGACAAGTCCATCAAGGTACAAAGCAAGATCTTAGCAAGCCATGCAGGGAACAGATCAATCCCTTTGCTGGTATCTAACCCAGCTTTGATGACCATGGAAGAGAGATGATCTAACGTGGCTTTCAACATGTGTGGCACCACTTCCTAACTAAGGAGGTCCTCCCACCGATTTTGTTTCACCAGCAAAATCCAGTAATGGAAACCCACCAGCCAAACTTCAGCCAATATTTGAGGACGGCTGCCACAAAGAAGAGAGGTGGGGGCAGGGGTGAAATCCAGCAGGTTCTGACAGGTTCTGGCGAACCGGTAGCAGAAATTTTGAGCAGTTCGGAGAACCGGCAAATGCCACCTCTGACTGGCCCCAGAGTGGGGTGGGAATGGAGATTTTGCAATATCCTTCCCCCAGGAGTGGAGAGGGAATGGGGATTTTGCAGTATCCTTCCCCTGGAGCGGGGTGGGAATGGAGATTTTGCAGTATCCTTCCCCTGCCACGCCCACCAAGCCACACCCACAGAACCGGTAGTAAAAAAAATTGGATTTCACCACTGAGTGGGGGTCAACCTACTCTCCAAAGCTTCTGAAAGCAAGACAAGAAGCAATGGATGGAAACTAACTGAGGAGAGAACCAACTTAGAACGAAGGAGAAATTTCCTGACGTTGAGAACGATGAAACAGTGGAACAGGTTATCTCCAGAAGTTGTGGGTGTTTCATCACTGGAGGCTTTCAAGAAGAGACCTGACAGCCATTTGTCCAGACTGGTATAGGGTCTCCTGCTTCTGCAGGAGGTTGGACTAGAACAGGGGTCTCCAACCTTGGCGACTTTAAGTCTTGTGGACTTCAACTCCCAGAATTCCAGCAAAACTGGCTGAGGAATTCTGAAAGTTGAAGTCCACAAGTCTTAGTTGCTAAGGTTGGAGATCCCTGGACTAAAAGACCTACAAGGTCCTGTCCAACTCTTAAATGCAAGGGTGTCCCAACACAAGGCCAGGCTATATCTCGACGCCTTGACTCCTCGTCTCTTGGGCCTGAAGATACATCAGGCAGATGTTAGCTTCTCTGGCTGGCCAGCTGCTTCTCCATTTCCTGTCCTGCTGACCATCCCTTGGCCATGGCTTGCCAACAATGGTTGGTCTATCAAGTTCTGAGGATTCCAGGCCTGCGGAGTGTCTCCGCCACAAAGCCTCCCCTCTTTGAGCATCTCTAAAAATGGATCTCAGACGACCCCTCCCTTTTCCCCTTTGGCTGGAGGCAGAATCCGGGAGGGAGGGAGGGAGAGAGGGAGGGAGGGGTGGGCTGGACGTTGGGCATTCAGTCCTCGGTGGCACGGGCTTTGGGAAGGAAAGTGTGGCTGCCAAGGATGCCGTCTGCCACTTCAGCGGGACAGAAAGACAACTTCCGCTCGGGCTAATTGTTTCATTCGAGTACAGCTCCCCAGAGAAGGCGCTGGATCCCAGCCGGCTGTCCCCTCCCCAGACTTCCCTTCCAGGCGTCACTTCGGGATTTTGGCTAGGGCTGTGGGAGATGACTGTCTTCTGAACCCGGAGCCAAGGCATCAAGGGGCCAAACAAGGCTGTCCCTTCCCTTCCTGAGCAGGATTTGTTTGGAAGATATATATGCCTTCTTGCAATATCTAAAGGGCTGCCCCAAAGAAGAGGGAGTCAAGCTATTCTCCAAAGCACCTGAAGGCAGGACAAGAAGCAACGGGTAGAAACTAATCAAGGAGAGAAGCAACCTAGAACTAAGGAGAAATTTCCTGAAAGTGAGAACAATTAATCAGTGGAACAGCTTGCCACCAGAAGTTTTTTTTTTTTTAATTTGATTTATATGCCGCCCTTCTCCGGAGACTCAGGGCGGCTTACAATGCGTTAAGCAATAGCCTTCCTACTTTTGTATATTTATACAAAGTCAGCTTATTGCCCCCACAAACTGGGTCCTCAATTTACCTACCTTAGAAAGGATGGAAGGCTGAGTCAACCTTGAGCCTGGTGAGATTCGAACCTGCAATAATTGCAGGCAGCTGGTGTTAATAACAGGGTGCTTTAGACCACTGTACTACCAAGGCAAGTTGTGGGTGCTCCAACATTGGAAGTTCTTGGACAAGAGATTGGACAACCATTTGTATAAAATAGTATAGGGCCGCGATGGCGAACCTATGTCAAGGGTGCCACAGGTGGCACACGCAGCTATATCTGTTGGCACGTGAGTGTTGCCCTAGCTCAGCTCCAGTGTGCATGCGCGTGCCGGCCAGCTGATTTTCAGGCCAACCTGAAGTTGGGGAACGGGCCGTTTCCAGTCTCCAGAGGGCCTCCAGGGGGTGGAGAAGGCCATTTTTGCCCTCCCCAGGCTCCAAAAAAGCCTCTGGAATCTGGGGAGGGCGAAAAATGGGCATACTTGACCCCCCATGCCATCACGTGCCAAAAGCAGGGAAAGCACGGGGGGGTTCGTGCACACATGCGCGGGGGGCAGGGCGCATTGAATTGTGGGTATGGGAACACACATGCGCAATCCCCTGTGCTCCTCCCACTTTTGGCACATGACAGCAAAAAGGTTAGCCATCACCAGTATAGGGTTTCCTGCTTAAAGAACGGTTGCTGGAATTGGGTAGGTCTAGTTGAATGAAAAGAAGGACTAGGGGAGATATGATAGCAGTCTTCCAGTATTTGAGGGGCTGCCCCAAAGAAGAGGGAGTCAAGCTATTCTCCAAAGCACCTGAGGGCAGGACCAGAAGCAACGGGTGGAAACTCATCAAGGAGAGAAGCAACTTAGAACTAAGGAGAAATTTCCTGAAAGTTAGAACAATTAATCAGTGGAACTACTTGCCTCCAGAAGTTGTGAATGCTCCAACACTGGAAGTTTTTAAGAAGAGTTTGGACAACCATTTGTCTGAAATGTTATAGGGTTCCTCCCCTGAGCATGGCGTTGGACTAGAAGACCTCCAAGGTCCCTTCCAACTTGTTATACTGCTATTCTGTTATTCTCAAACCTTGGATGAGTTGACTGGTTGAAAATGTGGAAAACATTCAGAGACGATCAACTAAGATGATTAAAGGTCTGGAGATTAAACATATAAAGAAGAGTTACAGGAATTGGGTAGGGCTAGACTTGAGATAAGAAGGACTAGGGTTGACATGATAGCAGTGTTCCAGTATTTGAGGGGCTGCCCCAAAGAAGAGAGAGTCAAGCTATTCTCCAAAGCACCCAAAAGCAGGAGAAGAAGCCATGGATGGAAACTAATCAGGGAGAGAAGCAGTCTGAAATTAAGGAGAAACTTCCTGACAGTTAGAACAATTAATAGTAGTAGAAGACCATCAAATTCCTAAGGACTCTTGGGGATGCCCAGCTAAGATGCATAAGAAGCCATTTACCATCAACAAAACAAGGTACATAAGAAAGGCTATGCTGCCAACCAAAGTAAATACTTACCCAAGAAAAAACATAGGTTAAATTCACCCAACTATAACTAAAGCAGGATGGGGGGTCAAGACCCCAAATCCCTCCAGTTAAAGCAGCTTCCCGAAAACAATCAACAAGATGCGCTCCAGCATCATCTAACTAATTGGTGACTAATTTTTAACAGGGTTTAACGGTCCTTGCCTCCTCCTAAATTCTACTTTTAAAAAAAAAATGGCTGTTTTTATATTATTGTACACCACCCAAGTCTCTCTGTGGGGAAGATGAGCAGTTCAAAAATGAGGAAAATGAAGGGAGGGAGGGAGGGAAGAAACGAAAGGGGAAGGGAAGGGAAGGGAAGGGAAGGGAAGGGAAGGGAAGGGAGGGAGGGAGGGAGGGAGGGAGGGAGGGAGGGAGGGAGGAAGGAATAGAGGGAGGAAAGAAACAAAAGATGGAAGGAAGGAATAAATGGAAGGAAGGAGGAAGGAATAGAGGGAGGAAAGAAACAAAAGATGGAAGGAAGGAAGGGAAGGGAAGGAAGAACGGAGGGAAAGAAGGAAGGAGGATGGAATAGAGGGAGGAAAGAAACAAAAGATGGAAAGAAGGAAGAAATAAAGAGAAGGGAGAAGGGAGGGAAAGAAGGAAGGAAGGAGGAAGGAATAGAGGAAGGAAAGAAACAAAAGATGGAAGGAAGGAAGGGAAGGGAAGGAAGAAGGGAAGGAAAGAAGGAAGGAAGGAGGAAGGAATAGAGGGAGGAAAGAAACAAAAGATGGAAGGGAGGAAGGAATAGGGGGAGGAAAGAAACAAAAGATGGAAGGGAGGAAGGAATAG
>WNWU01000069.1:818861-831036 GCA_012654045.1 Ptyas mucosa
AATAGAATAGAATAGAATAGAATAGAATAGAATAGAACAGAACAGAATAGAACACAACAGAACACAACAGAACACAATAGAACACAATAGAACACAACAGAACACAACAGAACACTTATATACCACTTCACAATGTTTTTCAGCCCTCTCTAAGCGGTTTACAGGGTCAGCCTCTTGCCCCCAACAATCTGGGTCCTTGTTTTACTGACCTCGGAAGAATGGAAGGCTGAGTCAACCTTGAGCCAGTCAGGATCGAACTCCTGACAGTAAGAAATGAGTTAGCCCGCAATACCGCATTCTGACCACAGCGGCTCCTAATGCTGTCTTGGGAACAGTTAGATATGAGACAGCATGGCCCATATTTGAATAATGGGCAGGGGAAGAGGCTCAAAAGAAACAGAACAACTGAGTTGGAAGGGACCTTAGAGGTCTTCCAATCTAACCCGCTGCTCAGGCAGGAGACTCTCTACCATTGGTTGCCAACTCTTCTTAAAAACCCCCAATGATGGAGCACCAACAACTTCTGGAGGCAAGCCATTCCATTGGTTAATTGTTCTCACCGCCAGGAAATTTCTCCTTAGTTCTAAAGGAACCTAGAACCTAGAATCTAGGTTCAGGTTCTCCTGAGCTTGGGGCAGAATGTTCTAAGGTTAGAATTGGACATTTAGACCTCCAAATCTTTTGCACCCCATTCCCTTTTTTTTCTTTTTGGCGAAGGCATTCCCAGGCTTGAACTGTGCCTTTGGAAGTCACCAAGGGCCATCTGCTTCATATCTTCATACGCGGACAAGTTTTGTCAACACCGGCGAGGAGATGTTGGTCAACCCGCAAAGTGTTGAGTTGTTGACTTTAACTTCCAAAGTGTCGTTCTGGCTCTTTAGTTCTGCACATTGTTATTCAGGACTAGTCAAGGTGACGGGACCAGCAGCAATTCCCACACAAGGCTTTGGGGGATTTACAAACTGAGTAACCACGGTAGGGAAGGACAGTGAATAACACCGCAAGATATTCAGAGGCATGTGACATTTCGGTGGCAAAAAGCAGGGATGACCAGCCCAAACTTACACACACACACCAAATAATATTTGTGGAGTGGAGGGGGAGGAGGAAGGAAGGGGAAGAATAGATGGAGAAAAGGAACTGAGATCTTAGATCCTTGGCTGATGTTGCACAGTGAATCCTATTCCCAGTAACATTATCGTAGCTTAAATCCGCCTTTTTAATCCCATTATCCTATTCTATTTTAAACAACCTTTCGCAGGAAATTGAAATTTTGCTTCTTCGGAGGGAGGAACGTCACACTGGGAAATCTTAATTTCCCGAGATTTTATGCTGCAATGATCTCTCTTTTCGCCAATTAAAACACACACCCAAAGTGGAGAAATACATTTCTAGGGAGAGGAAATCCTAGACTAGTGATGGCTAACCTTTTCCAGACACAGTGCCCAAAGCACGCAGCCGAACCCCCAAAATGTGATGCATGGACCCCGTGTATGTGCATGAGCGCAGTCACCCTGCATGCACTCCATGAATGCGCAAGTGGCCCCTGCACGCACCCCACGCATGCGTGTGTGGCCCTCTGCCCCCCCACATGCGTGGCAGAGACCCGACACTGGTCTCTGGGACGACAGCTTGCATGCCCACAGAGAGGTCGCTGCTTGCCACCTGTGGCACGCGTGCCATAGGTTTGCCATCATGGCCCTAGACAAACATAACACAACAACCTTCAAAATAAACCTCCGGCTGCAGCCTATAGCGCATCTGAACATGGGCCGTGTACAAATTTGCACGCACGCTTGCACCATTGTCTACGAAGTAGGGAGGGGAAAAAGTTAAGTGTTTCCAGAGTTGCTTCAACACGAGAGGCATCTGGAATAAATCTAATTTCTGGTAAGTTGGCAAACTGAAAAAGAATTTTAAAAATTAAAAAAAAAAAACCACCCCACCACACCACAACGACTCACTGGACTAGCTACAAAGGGGGATAATCGAATAAAATTGCTTGGACTGGACGCTGGGAAGATTACGCTGGCAAGTCCTTGACTCGGTTTTTTTGACTCGGTTCCAAGAATTATCACTTCGCTTATCATGCTGGAGTGCTGTTATCGTGTAGAATTGTGTTTGTTTTCCACGACCTTCGGGAACAGAAGCGAGCCTGAAGTTCAGCTCTCCTCCTCCTCCTCCTCCTCCTCCTCCTCCTCCCTCCCTCCCTCCCTCCCTCCTCTTTTCTCCCACAAGCAAGGAACCTAAAGCCATCTGCTCCCGGAGGGATTTCTAAATTTCCCAGGGTTGTGAGGTTCAGGAGAAACAGCAGGTGGGCATGGGAGTGGGGAGGGGGGGAAGGCTAGTTAAACAGTGATGAATCCTGCTGGCCAGATGCGAAGGGGATGAGACAAGGTAAGGGAGGCGGTGAATTAGTCCATGGGAACTTTTCCCAGCTGTGTGTATCTCATTAAGCTCCCGGTGCATCCATCCACTCACTGCTGTTCGTACAGGCAACAAAAGCGGAGCTGTTAAGTGGAATTAGACAGCCACTGCTCTTTAACACTTGACAGATGGAACTTGGCTGGTGCTTGCTGTCGATGGTGTCACTTCTGCCTTCTGGTCCTCTCCTCTCGAGCTGGACAGGAAATCCCGAGCAACAGAATAACAAGAGATGGAAGGGACCTTGGAGGTTTTCTAATCCAAACCCCTGTTCAGGCAAAGAACCCTAGACCATTTCAGTCAAATAGCTGTCCAATCTCTTCTTAAAAACTTCCAGCGTTGGAGCGTTCACAACTTCTGGAAGCAAGTTGTTCCACTGGTTAATTGTTCTCACGGCCAGGAAATTTCGCCTTAATTCTACACTGGCTTTCTCTTTGATTAGTTTGATTAGGTCCCTGCAAACCCAAACCCGTTATTCCAGAACGTGCCAAAGCTTGACGCAAACATATGGGGAAGTAGGATGACCCCGAAACTTGTTTCCATTGGTTGATGAAGTGCGAGTCCCTTCCTTGGTGGCAGGCAGGAGGCAGCCATCTACCTTTTGGCTGTCTTGATCTTACGCAAGTCGTCCCAACTGGCCTTTCCAGGTGATGCCCCTTTGAGAAAATCCACGTGGGATCCTCAACACGCAAAGACCCCTCTTGCTGGGCATCCCCAGATCAAGTGGGGAGATTTAACGCGGCTGCCACCACGCAGCCAAGCAAACAGACAACAGCTGAGCCCAGCCCTGTGGTTTTCCTCTCGGCTGTTACAGAAAACAGGAGGGTTTATCTTTCAGACAATCCTTTTAACCTGGTTGATACTTGCCCAGCTCTGTCAGACGTGGTGAACCAAAGACGCTGTAGGGAATAAACAGCCCGCCGTTCAAAAGCCACCTTGGCAAAGGTTGAATTGTTGCTTCCGTAGAATAGACCGGTTCCTCCCCTTGCCGGCTGCCCCCAGAGCCCCTGCTTTCTCCCCCCCCCCCCCCCCCCCAAAGCAAAGGCTGGCTGGAATCCACCTTTCTGACACAACCTGGAAGGCACGTTGCGAGAGGAACACACCTCATCACGCCATCCCTTCCAGCTGTTTGCAACGAAAAAGACAACGTATGAAAAACGGTTGCAGGGATTGGGTATGTCTAGTCCAGGATTTAGCAACCTGAAACACTCAAAGAGCCACAAAGGTCCTAATCGGAAGACCCCCGTTCAATTCTGGAGCCGACCAGAAGTCCGGTTCCCCCACCATAGAGTCTTCTCCTAGCGCAGCGTCCTTTTTCCTCTATCTGTCCTAAACAAAAGCCCTATCAATTGTGGAGCCAGCCAGCAACAGGGTGACACAGCAGAGGAATGAAAGAGCCGCATGCGGCTCCAGAGCCACGGATTGCTGACTTTTGGTTTAGGTACCATTGGCCAAGCTATTTTCCAAGGCACCCGAAGGCCAGACAAGGAATAATGGATGGAAACTGATCAAGGAGAGATTCAACCTAGAAATCCTGCATCCAGTTTTGGTTACCACACTATAAAAAAGATGTGGAGACTTTAGAAAGAGTGCAGAGAAGAGCAACAAAGAGGATTAGGGGACTGGAGGCTAAAACATATAAAGAATGGTTGCTGGAATTGGATATGTCTAATCTAACGAAAAGAAGGACGAGGGGAGACCTGATAGCTGTCTTCCAATATCTCAGGGGCTGCCCCAAAGAAGAGGAAGGGGTCCACCTATTTTCCAAAGCACCAGAAGGCAGGAGAAGAAGCAACGGATGGAAACTAATCAAGGAGAGAAGCAACCTAGAACTAAGGAGAAATTTATTGACAGGGGAAACAATTACAGATAGTTCTTGAGTTGACTTACACCCACAACTGACCCCGAAATTTCTGTCGTTCAGTGAGACGTTTGTTAAGTGAGTTTTGCCCCATTTGCTTGACACAGTTGTTAAGTGAATCGTCGCAGCTGTTAATTTAGTAACCCGGTTGTTAAGTGAATCCGGCTTCCCCACTACTTGTCAGAAGGTCGCAAAAGGGGCTCACGTGACCCCAGCCAGGACACTGCGACCGTCATAAATATGAGCCGGTTGCCAAGCGCCTGAATCTGGATCACATGATCGTGGGGATGCTGCAAAGGTCATTAAGTGTGAAAAATGGCCATGAATCATTTTTTTTCCAGTGCCGTTGTGATGTTGAATCGTCACTCAGTGAGCTGTTGTAAGTCAAGGACTATCTGAAATGAATGGAAGTTGTGGGTGCTCCGTCACTGGGGGTTTTCAAGAAGAGACTGGACAGCCACAGTATAGAGCAATGATGGCGAACCTTTTCGGCACTGAGTGCCCAAACTGGAACACACATGTATGTGTGTGCATGCGCATGCGGTGGAGTGCCGGAAATCTGAAGACCAGCTGACCAGTGCACATGCTTGTTTTTTGGCCATTTTTTGGCTGTTTTCAGGCCGAATTTTGGGGTCTGACCCAAAAGAACAGCCTGAAAACGGCCCCCAAAAAAGCCTGAAAACAGCCTGAAAAATGGACTGACAACAACAACAAAAAAAAAACAGCCCAGAAAATATCCCCAAAAAGGTCCTGAAAATGGCCTGGAAAATATTCTGTTTTGGGGGCATTTTTTGGCCGTTTTCAGGCCGGTTTTTAGATTTTGACCCAAAAAACGGCCTGAAAATGACGTTTAAAAAAGCCTGAAAACAGCCTGAAAATGGCCTGAAAACAGCCCCAAAAACAGCCCAGAAAATAGCTCAAAAAAGGCCCAGAAAATGACCTGGAAAATGGCTGGTTTTCTGGCATTCCGAAAACCAGAAAAGCAGCTGGCAATGGCACACGTGCCCACAGAGGGGGCTCTGTATGCCACCTCTAGCACGCATGCCATAGGTTCGCCATCACGGGTATCGAGTCTCTTGCTTGAGCAGGGGGTTGGACTAGAAGACCTCCAAGATCCCTCCCAACTCTGGTATTCCATTCTGTTAAACTTCTTATAGGCTTGTTTGCCAAGGAAATGCTTGGTCACCCCATAGGGTTTGTTTATTTGTTATTTCTAAGTTGTCTCCCGAAGCCAAAATAAAAGAATATCATACACACCCAGTCCTTGCCATGCGCCAACTGGACTGGATGGGGAATTAAGCGATGATACTAAGATAATAACAGGTAAACATACCTGAGAAGTAAATTGCTGTAGCAGAAGGTGTGGGCGGGGGTGTGTGTAAACCCTCCAAAACAAACTTTTAAACCTGCAAGCCGATGTCAAAGCAAGCGGTTCAAAAACACACACACACACAAATTGCACCCGTGTTTTAACAGCAGCAAAAATTGTATTTGCACAACATTGGAAAAAGCGAGGAAACAGCTACGGAAGGAGATACAATGGAAAAAAAATAATTTGGACCGTGCAGAAATGGTCAGGCTATAACACTGAAGTTAAAAGAGAAAGAAAGATACAGAAGAAGATACAGAATATTATCGAACTTGGGACTTGTTTTATCAGTGGTTGGAAAACAGGAGTAGAAATTCGGCTCTTAAGAAGTATTATTATGTAAACAGATGGACTCAGACAGTACGCTGTTCATTAAGCACTTATTCAGGGGTGAAATCCAGCAGGTTCTGACAGGTTCTGGCGAACCGGTAGCGGAAATTTTGAGTAGTTCGGAGAACCGGCAAATGCCACCTCTGGCTGACCCCAGAGTGGGATGGGAATGGAGATTTTGCAATATCCTTCCCTCTGGAGTGGGGTGGGAATGGGGATTTTGCAGTATCCTTCCCCTGCCACACCCACCAAGCCACAGAACCGGTAGCAAAAATATTTGAATTCTATCACTGCACGTATTATATGTAAAGAGAAAGCCAGTAAAATATATTTTTAAAAAACATTGCACTAATGGAATTTACTCTTGGCTGTTTAAAAAAAATATATTAAAGTAACAAAGCACCCTAAAATGCTCAGACACCCCAAAAGTATGAAGGCTATTGCTTAACGCATTGTAAGCCTCCCTGAGTCTGCGGAGAAGGGCGGCATATAAATTGAACTAATAAAATAAATAAATAAAAAAAGATCGCCACAAGAGCTACGGTTCCTTTACGGTGGGAAAAAAAAACCCACCTAAATAAATTGCAAAATTGACTATCAGCCATCGGCATCTGTCAGGCCCGTTCCGTTTCCCAGGATATTGAAAACATAACTATGTAAGATAACTTCCCTGCTTTGCAGAATGGAGAAAAAAAACAGACGATTTATTTTCCACGCAAGATCCTTTTCCTTCAGCCTCAAATGTGTAGTTAGGCCAGTAAAAGAACCAGACAAAGATGTTTCACGAGGACTCGGTGATTTGTCCCAGTAACTGGAAACATGGCCTGCATGTTGTCGTTTAATTGTTCCCTTTAATTAAGCCCCCCTCCCCCATTTACACACACACACACACACACACATACACACACCCGTTAAATTAATCCCTTCCTTTGTGTTGAGAGAAAGGAGTGGATGTGAAGCCTGAGGCATCTGTAGGATGTCACAAAAGATGGCACTTGGATTTTTTCTATCTATCTATCTATCTGGGTGGCACGGCAGCTCAGTGGTTAAGACGTTGGGTTTCTTGCAGGGGTGGGTTCTAAAAATGTTTACTACCGGTTCTGTGGGCGTGGCTTATTTTGTGGGCGTGTCATGGTGGTGGGGAGTAATGTGACCGGGTGGGCGTGGCCAATTTTTTTTTTTACACTTTTAAAAGCATTTTTTCTACAACCTTAAGAGGTTGCAGAAAAAAATGTTTTTAGAAGCCTCTGACGATCAGGCAACTCAGCTGGGATTGCCAGAGGCTTTTAAAAGCCTCTGATGATCCCAGCTGAGCCGCGTGATCATCAGAGGCTTTTTTTCTTTTAATTTTAAAAGCATTTTTTCAGCCGAAGAGGTTGTAGAAAAAATGCTTTTAAAAGCCTCTGACGATCCCAGTTGAGCCACGCGCTCATCAGAGGCTTTTTTAAAAAATACTTTTAAAAGCATTTTTTCAGCCGAAGAGGTTGTAGAAAAAAGGCTTTTAAAAGTTTTTTTTAAAAAAAACCTCTGATGAGGTGGGCAGGGTAAGTGAGCGGAGAGCAGGCCGGGGATCGGTTCGGGGGCGTGGCCAGCCAATGTTATTACCGGTTCTCCGAACTACTACAAGTTTTTACTACCGGTTCTTGTGAACCGGTGCAAACCGGGAGCCACTCACCACTTGGCTAGAAAGCTGGCAGGCCAGGTTGGAAACACGAACGAAACGCAACGGGATGATGTGAAGCTCCTGCAAGACGCTAATTCCACGTCTCTTCGTTGTCTGTTGTGGGAAAGGCCAAACCCGTAGCCACGGAGGGATTCGGCCAAGATCACCTGAGTTACTAATACCCCTCTATAAGGCCTTAGTAAAACCACACCTAGAGTACTGCATCCAGGTTTGGTCACCACACTATAAAAAAAGAGGTTGAGACTCTGGAAAGAGTGCAGAGAAGAGCAACAAAGATGATTAGAGGACTGGAGATTAAAATATACGATGAACGGTTGCAGGAACTGGGCATGGCTGGTCTAGGGAAGAGAAGGACCAGGAGAGACATGATAGCAGTCTTCCAATATTTGAGGGGCTGCCACAGAGAAGAGGGGACCAAGCTATTCTCCAAGGCACCCGGTAGCCAGACAAGGAACAATGGATGGAAACTGATCAAGGAGAGATGCAACCTAGAAATAAGGAGGAATTTCCTAACAGTGGGAACAATCAACCCATGGAACAGAAGTTGCCTTCGGAAGTTGTGGGAGCTTCATCCCTGGAGGCTTTCAAAAAGAGACTGGACTGCCATCTGTCAGAAATGGTGTAGGGTCTCCTGCTTGAGCAGGGGGGTTGGAATAGATGATCTACAAAGTCCCTTCCAATTCTGTTAATCTGTTAAAGCAGGGACATCTGTAGGATGTAAAAAAAAACAACAATATCCCAAGATCGCACAGTTGCCCTTTTTCTACTGAGCTAGGCGGCTCAGTTGTTAACACGGGGGGCTTCTTGATTGGAAAGCTGGCAGCCCAGGTTGGAGACCCAGATGCAATAGCCATAGCACTTAGACTTATATACCGTTTTACAGTGCTTTACAGCCCTCTCTTACAGAGTCAGCCTCTTGCCCCCAAGAATTTGGGTCCTCATTTTAAGCAACCTTGGAAGGATGGAAGGATGAGTCAACCTTGAGTCAGTCAGGATCAAACTCCAAGCAGTAGGCAGAGTCAGCCGGCAGTAGCAATAGCACTTATATATTGCTTCGCAGTGCTTCACAGTCCTCTCTCAGCGATGTACAGAGTCAGCCTCTTGCCCCCAACAATCTGGGTCCTCGTTTTACCCTCCTTGGAAAGATGGAAGGCTGAGTCGACCTTGAGCCTGGTGAGATTCGATCTGCCAAACTGCTGGCAGCCGGTGATCAGCAGAAGTAGCTTGCAGTACTGCACTCTGACCACTGCGCTGCCGTGGCCCATCTATGCAATGCAACGGGATGATGTGAGGGTCCTGGAAGACGCCAATTCCCCGTCTCTTCATTGTCTATTGTGGGAAAGGCCAAAGCTGCAGCCACGGAGGGCTGGTTTTTGTTTACCACTTTTGGGGGAGGAAGTGTTCCAAGCTACCATCAGCTCGGTCTGTCTTAGAACAATGGGCCTTGTGGATCCCGCCAGCGAGGTCACACACTCTCTCTGTTCCTTCTCTTTTCAGCAGCACCGGGAGACAAATGGAAAACACATTTCTCCTCCTCCATCCTCGCCTCCTTTACTCTACCGACTCTAAATCAGGAACAGCTGTGGAGTTGATGTCCTGCCTCGGATGTGATGGGGATGGATTTCTGGGTCTCCTGAGAAGGGATGATCTACTATGTCCAGGTATGTGGAGTTGGGGAATTCTCCTGACAGACCAGGTTTGTGGCCGAGAGCGAATGCAAAGAGGGCGAGGCGTTCCCACAAACACGAGATATTGTCTCCCCACAGGTGTCTTTTTCTCTTTCATCCTCATCAGTATTCATCCGGGAGAACGTTCTTGCCGGTTCTCACCAACTGCTTGGCCAGATGGAGATGGTCGGAGGGAGGAACTGGAGGGGAATCTTAGCCGAGCAATAGCAATAGCCATTAGACTTATATACTGCTTCATAGGGCTTTTACAGCCCTCTCTAAGTGGTTTACAGAGTCAACATATTTCCCCCAACAATCTGGGTCCTCATTTTATAGGCCTTGGGAAGGATGGAAGGCTGAGTCAACCTTAAGCTGGTCAGGATCGAACTCTAAGCATTAGGCAGAGTCAGCCTGCAATAGCAATAGCACTTAGGACTTATTTACCACTTCACAGTGCTTTTATAGCCCTCTCTAAGCAGTTTACAGAGTCAGCATATCTCCCCCAACAATCTGGGTCCTCATTTTACAGACCTCGGAAGGATGGAAGGCTGACTCAACCTTAAGCTGGTCAGGAACGAACTCCAAGCATTAGGCAGAGTCAGCCTGTAATAGCAATAGCACTTAGACTTATATACCGCTTCACAAGGCTTCACAGCCCTCTCTCAGCGATGTACAGAGTCAGCCTCTTGCCCCCAACTGTCTAGGTCCTCATTTTACTGACCTTGGAAGGCTGGAAGCTTAAATCGACTTTGAGCTGGTCAGGATCAAACTCCTGACAGTGGGCAGAATTAGCCTGCAATACTACATTCTAACCACTGTGCCACCACGACTCCATAGCAATCTTCTCCACGTGGCAAGTACCATCATTGGGTGTGACCTCAAAGATTGAACCAAGAACCCAAACACCAATTGTTAGTCGGTAGGTGAAAATCTCTGTCTGATTTCTTGGGGTCTTCACAAAAACATCCAATGGGTTTTCTGCTCAGCAGATTGAAGTCGCTTCCTCTACATTTCTTCTAAGCTACCCTACAACTCATATAAATTTGATGGATATCTTCCATCCGAACCCTCTTCTGAGGCCAATAATATCTGGCCAAGTATTGCTATCTTCTTAGTACAGGCAGTTCTCAACTTATGACTCCACCTAGGACCAGAATTTCCAATACTAAACCAAGGTTACTAAGGAAACCACACCTAATTTCACCAGCTTTTGTGTCATGATTGGTAAATCAAATCATTTCGGCTGTTAAGTGAATCATGTGGCCGTTAAGCCAAGCTGGCTTCCACCGTTGACTTCATTGTTGAAAGCCAAATGATAAATGATATTCTTGCTTCTAGTTGAATGACACAATCACAACCAGAGTGGCTACGGCGGGCAAGTTCCTCCATTGCTACTGTGTTTCCCCGAAAATAAGACTGGGTCTTATATTAATTTTGGCTCCAAAAGGTGCATTAGGGCTTATTTTCTGGTTAGGTCTTATTTTGGGGGAAATACGGTACTAAATGCACCCATCTGGCTGACAATCTTAATTGGGGCTTATTTTGGGGGGTAGGGCTTATATTATGAGCATCCTGGAAAATCATGCTAGGACTTATTTTCCGGCTGGGTCTTATTTTTGGGGAAACAGGGTAAATGGAGCAGAACCTCTGGAGAAGGTGGCGGCACCACAAACCATACAGATTTGCAAATCATCTGCCAATTTGCGTTCAGCCTGTGACCGAAGCTTCCTCTTCTACTAAGGAGACGTCCAACTCCGCCATTTCTCTACGTATCCTCCTCCTCTACGTTCAAAGACCTTAGTGAAGCAGAATCACAGACCAACTCAACCTTATCTGAAGATGGACTGCCCGGTGGCCACTCAAGATGACGTGACCTCTATCAGACAAGCAATTTTCAGACAGAGAGATGTGGTGGTTGATGATATTTGAAAAGGAGGAGCAAAGCCAGAGATGTCCTGTCCTTCCACCCTTCAACACCCTTTCTTCTTCTGTCTCCATCATCGGCAAACCATCCCTCAGAATCTGCAATGCAGAGGAGGGCAGTGAGCCAGAAGAAAGCTCCAAGGAAGATGCGATCGCAGAGTCAGCCAATGTCCAAATCTCTTGGACACAGTCTGGAAGCCGCTGCTTCTTCTAACCCAGTTTCCCAGGCTTTCAGCGGAAAGAGAGAGAGAGAGACAGAGGGAGACACACACACACACACACAGAGAGAGAGAGAGAGAGAGAGAGAGAGAGAGGAGAGAGAGAGAGAGGCCGGCTGAGCAGCCTTAAACCATCTCTCCTCTTGTCTTGGGAAATCAGATGCATGAGCTAGATAGAGAAATATGAGTGGAAGTTTCTTCTCCCAAGCTCTGCTAATGGAGCAAAGCTGGAGGAAACAATGAGCTAATTCCACCTACAATCCCACCCACTCACCCACCCGCCCCCGTCCCCATCCCCATCCCGGCTATGCCTTCCCTCTGCTTAGAGAGCTGTGACCCCGGGGGCGGGGAGGGGTTTCAGGAGGAAGATGGGGAGAGGCGGGGGGATCCCTGCAGCTACCATCTGTTGCTGGCTCCAACCTGGGGCTCCCGAGTCCCAAGAGAAGGTGCTGTGGAATGCAAGCCAAAACTTGGCTCATCATTCATCTGTGGCTCGTTCTCCGCTGACCCTGCGCATTGGCTGCGTCTTGCAGCAAAGCATGGATGGTCCCCATCAGGTGATGCCTCACGGGACTTCGCTGTGGCCACCTTTGCTTTCTGATCTTCTCCCATGACTTTAACCTTTAGCATAGAGATAGATGAGAGACAAGATTAGATAGATAGATAGATAGATAGATAGATAGATAGATAGATAGATAG
>WNWU01000069.1:831046-860822 GCA_012654045.1 Ptyas mucosa
CAGACACAGATGGATGATAGGGATGGAAGATAGATAGATAGATAGATCGATAGACGGACGGATGAGAGAGAGAGATAAACAGACAGACAGACAGGCACAGATGGTGGTAGGGATGGATGGATGACAGATAGATAGATAGATGAAAGCAAGAGAGATAAATAGATAGATATAGATAGATAGATACATAGATAGAGATAGATAGATAGATAGATAGATAGATAGATAGATAGATAGATAGACAGACAGACAGACAGACACAGATGGATGATAGGGATGGATGAGAGAGAGAGAGAGAGAGAGAGAGAGAGAGAGAGAGAGAGAGAGAGAGATGAGAAAGAGAGAGAGGTTGAAAGAAAGAGAGAGGAAGAAGATGTAAAGTAAAGGTAAAGGTTCCCCTCGCACATATGTGCTAGTCGTTCCTGACTCTAGGGGGCGGTGCTCATCTCCATTTCAAAGCCGAAGAGCCAGCGCTGTCCAAAGACGTCTCCGTGGTCATGTGGCCACCATGACTAAATGCCAAAGGCGCATGGAACACTGTTACTGGGACAAGTAACAGGAGCTCACCCCGTTACGTGGCACTAGGGATTCGAACAGCTGAAGATGTAGGTAGAGGTAAAATACAGGATGGGAAGGGAGAAAGGAAGGAAGGAAGGAAGGGAGAGAGAGAGAGAGTTGGGACTCTAAAAATACAGCAAAACAAATGGCTAAATGCTGATTTATATGGAAAGAAGGGAGTGTTTTAACATAGAATTATTGGAAGGGACCTTGGAGGTCTTCTAGTCCATCCCCCTGCTCAAGCCGAAGATTTTATGCCATTGGTTGTCCAATCTCTTCTTGAAGGCTTCTTGAAATAAGGAAATACACATGTGGGGGAAAGAAACAATCACCCCCAAAGACTGAAGACGGAGCTTCTGCTAAACAACAGGAACTCTTCAAACTAAAACTTTCCATTTCCCTGCTGGTCCCTCCTGCCCTGCCTTTCAGCCTCTGCTCCGTTGCTCTCTAGAACTGGGCAGCCTCTCCGGACCTTCCAGTACGGATCTTGGAGTGGGTTCTTTGGCGTGACTGCAGAGTGGACTGCAAGGGGTGACACACAAGGCTGCAAAATAACACAACACACACGCACACGGACACCCCCGGCACAGGTGCGTTCCGTGAGACGCAATGACTCCGTGCAGTCCAAGCTGCCCCCAGAAGTCCCATCACGATCTGCTTTTTTGTTTTTCCAGATCTTCCAACGTGGCTTTGATAGTTCTCCGTTGGGATGTCCAATAAGCAGATGGCAAGACCCAGACGCCGGCTGCAAACAGCCCTGAAGTAGCAGGAAGGTTACGAGTGGGAGAGAGGGCAGGAGGGGAAGACGCGAATAAATATCTCTCCAGATGTTCTGATGAGAGAGAAAAGAGGAGTTAGCAGCTGGGTGGGCGCAGAGAAGGAGAGAGAGAGAAGCCCTCTTCCTTTTCCAAAGTCACTTCTGCATCATTTATAGCTATGTTTTCTTTGCAGGGACTCGGTGGCTCAGTGGCTAAGACGCTGAGCTTGTCGATCGAAAGGTCGGCAGTTCAGCAGTTCGAATCCCTAGTGCCGTGTAAAGGGGTGAGCTCCCGTGATTTGTCCCGGCTTCTGCCAACCTAGCAGTTCGAAAGCAGGTTAAAAAAAAATGCAAGTAGAAAAATAGGGACCACCTTTGGTGGGAAGGGAACAGTGTTCCGTGCGCCTTTGGCGTTGAGTCATGCCAGCCACATGACCACGGAGACGTCTTTAGACAGCGCTGGCTCTTTGGCTTTGAAACGGAGATGAGCACCGCCCCCTAGAGTCGGGAACGACTAGCACATATGTGCGAGGGGAACCTTTACCTTTAATTTTTTTCTTTGCAGAATTCGGCTTGTGTGCTTGGCCAAATATTCAAAGCTCAGTTCCAACATTTCTTACCCCCAATAAATCAGCCTGACCATCCTATTCTTTCGTTCTGGACTTCTGAGCTGGTTCCGACAGGAAATATTTACCCAAAGTCATCAGGCTTCAGAAACCAAGAAACCTCAAGATTCTTCTAAGCCCCTTCCTTTATTGTTCCTCACTTGCAGACAGAAATCTTGCCAAACCAAAGCATTGCACCATAAAACAGCTACTCTGGGAACCATTGAGAAGGAGCTGTCTTCACCCTCTTTCTCACACACAAACCCTCTCAACTGTGTTGTCTCTTCCTCCTCTGGAACGCATCGCTCCCCCTCCCTGACCCCAATGTCCCAACAGTTCCCATAACCACATTATCACACATCAAGTGCTTGGCAACACAGCCACGTATACACAGCCGTTTGCCACATCTCGCAGACAGGTGACCGTATTTTACGCCGGTTTTGCCGAAAACTGGCACGTCATTGGCAAAACTGCCTAGCAAACGCTAGGTAGTTTGCCTTAACCACCACTGTCAACTGAAGCTTCTTTCGGTTTTCGAGGAAAAAGCCAGAAGGCCTTTTTGGTAAAAAAGCACCTTTGGGACAAAAGGAGAAAGAAAAGAGAAGAAAAAGTCCCTTTTCTTTGACAGATAAAAGCTCGTTTTCTCCCCGTTTTCTTTCTCCTCTCTCTGTCTCTGTGTGTCTTTATTCCTTAGGAAGCCATTTGCTTGAGACTAATTGAATTTTCTGCCTAAGGGGAAAAAAAAGGAGAAGCTGAGAAGGGGGTTAATGCTCCACTCCCGAGTAAAGACCCCAGCCCTCTTAACTGGTCCTGGGACCTCCTTCTCCAGCTTAAACAAACTCTGGCGTTTTGTCCCCGCTTGTTAAGGAGGAGGGGGATATTGATTCTTTGGACAAGTTTCTCTTTCAGGTCACCTACTGCCCCCTTTCCCCACCCAATCCCTTCTGCCCAGGGAGGGGAGGGTCTCCTTTTGTGCCAGCAGCAGCTGGTAGGTCACAAAGAGGGACGAGGACTGATTGTCCTTTGACACACTTTTAACATTTCTTTACAGAAAGGGGGGGAAAAATGGGGTGTCTCAGGGTGGGAACAGCCTCTCTTCCTCCTCTCCCCTCCCTCCCCATACACATGCATTTCCTGTGAGGATGGTGGTGGTGGGGGGGTGCCCTTCTCTGCAAAGGAATGAGAATGGGGTGGGGGGAGAGAGAGGAGGAGGAGGGGGCTTCCCTGTATCAGAAAGCCATCAACTCTTGGAAACGTTTTAGAGGTACGGAAATTGGGTGGGATGGGCTCCTTCTGGTTGGGGGCGGGGGGAGGAGGAGGAGGTCTGGAGGGTAGGAGAGCAGATGGTGCTGAGGATATGGGGAGGGGTGGGTTTAAAACATAGAGACCCTGTTTCCATTCACTTACTTCGAGCCACCAGCTCAGGCAAGAAATTGCGAAGAAAGGTTTAGAGATCCATCAAAGGAGGACGGGGGTAGAGGTGGGGGAGGGCAGCGATTTCTCTCTCCAAGTCTAACAAAAGGGGGTCTTTCTTTGTGGTCACCCCCCCACCCCACCCCCATCCCAGGCAGGAAGGGCTCCCCAATAGCTACCTCAGAGCCCGCAGGCATCGGCTTGGCTCTAGAGATACCACAAAGCCCCCTCTCTCCGTGGCTCATCTGCCCTTTCCCACGTTCTGCTGCAGAACCCCTCGGTTTGTAGAGTCGGGAGAGGGTGTAGAAAGCAATGGACCAGCAGGCAGGAGTCATCTCCTTCTGATGGCCATGCTGGGGAGATCTGGCCAGGTCTAACTGAACCAGTTTTGGAAAGCTCTATACAGCCAATGGATGGGTATCTCTTAATCTTGCAGGATCTGGTCATAAGTGCGAGGATCTGGCCATAAATCACTTTTTTCAGTGCTGTTTTAACTTTGAACGGTCCCTAAGTAAGTTGCAAGTCAAGAGCTACCTGTACTAGGTATAACATGTGGTAGGAGGACAGCTGGACTCTACCCCAAGACGTTTTCTTTTGATGCAGAAAACCTGCTTTTATAGAATAGTATTCTTTATTGGCCAAGTGTGATTAGACACACAAGGACTTTGTCTCTGGTTCATAAGCTCTCAGTGTACATAATTTTTACTACCGGTTCTGTGGGCATGGCTTGGTGGGTGGGGGAAGGATACCGTAAAATCTCCATTCCCTCCCCATTCCAGGGGAAGGTTACTGCAAAATCCCCATTTCCTCCCGATCAGCTGGCACTCGGGAGGCAGAGAATAGATGGGGGAGGGGCCAGTCAGAGGTGGTATTTACCGGTTCTCCAACCTACTCAAAATTTCTGCTATTGGTTCTCCAGAACTGGTCAGAACCTGCTGAAACCCACCTCTGGACTGTAGTGTAGAGATTGTCAGCGAAACCACCATTTTTATAATTTCTCTCTCTCTCTCTCTCTCTCTCTCTCTCTCTCTCTCTCTCTCTGTGTGTGGGTGTGGGTGTGTCTCTGTCTGTCTCTCTCTCTGTGTGTGTCTGTCTGTCTGTCTGTCTGTGTCTGTCTGTCTGTCTGTCTCTGTCTGTCTGTCTCTGTCTGTCTGTCTGTCTTTCTGTGTCTGTCTGTCTCTCTCTCTGTGTGTCTGTCTGTCTCTGTCTGTCTGTCTGTCTGTGTGTGTGTCTGTCTCTGTCTCTCTGTGTCTGTCTCTGTCTGTCTGTCTGTCTCACTGTCTCTCTGTCTGTCTGTCTCTTTCTCTCTGTGTGTCTGTCTGTCTCTCTGTGTATGTCTGTCTCTCTGTGTGTGTCTGTCTGTCTGTCTCTCTGTGTATGTCTGTCTGTCTCTTTCTCTCTGTGTGTCTGTGTGTCTGTCTGTCTCTCTGTGTCTGTCTGTTTGTCTCGCTCTCTCTGTGTCTGTCTGTCTGTCTCTCTGTGTCTGTCTGTCTCTCTCTGTGTCTGTCTTTCTGTCTCTTTCTCTCCCCCCCTCTCTCACACACACACACAAACACACACACACACACACACACACACATCCCAAACCTTGCTGACCTCCGTTGGACTCGGATTTCGCTTTCACTTCGTCTTTCCCCTCCAGTCCTGTCAAACATTTGCTGGGTTAAACCTTTCTATTTTAAAACCCAGCACCCTCCCTGGTCTTCCCCTGAGTGCTAAAACGGGCTGATGTCTAAATATTTGCCTAACTATTCTTAGCCGGAGAGCAAGCAGGCGGCAGCCTTCGGGGCACATGCCTGTCTACGGCTGGCGTTATCCGGGGACCACCGCTGCAGGAATGCGCGATCTGGGGCAAGAAAAGCAAATTGGCCTTATCTTTTTTTCTTTTTCTTCCCCTGGATCTATTTGTGCCATCTTGACATCGCGCAGTCATGGAAGGAGTCGTTGGGAGGCTGGGGAGGGGAATGTGACTTCTGGAAAATCAAATTCCTCTTGGCAGGACCGCCTCGGTTGAGTCGCAAGCCGAAGGACGGTTCTCACAGGGACGATTGCAAAAACAGCTTTTATTGCTGAGTTCACATCTTGCAGGACACACATTTTTTTTTTGGTTGGTTTTTGTTGCTGAGAATATATTTCTGCGAGGTTTCTGTTCTTTCCTCCCCCCTCCAAGATACAGGTAGTCCTTGACAGACCACCGTTTGTGCAATGACCGTTGAAAGTTCCAACAGCCCTGAAAAAAGGGACGAAAGGCCAAGTCCTCACACTTACGACTGTCTCAGCATCCCTGCAATCCTACCGTGTTTCCCCCAAAATAAGACCGGGTCTTATAGTAATTTTTGCTCCAAAAAGACACATTAGGGCTTATTTTCTGGTTAGGTCTTATTTTGGGGAAAATACAGTACTAAATGCCTCCATCTGCTGATGATCTTAACTGGGGCTTATTTTTGGGGTAGGGCAGAGGTGGGTTTCAGCAGGTTCTGACCAGTTCCGGAGAACTGATAGCGGAAATTTTGAGTAGTTCAGAGAACCAGTCGTAAAAATTCTGACTGGCCCCGCCCCCATCTATTCTCTGCCTCCCGAGTCCCAGCTGATCAGGAGGAAATGGGGATTTTGTAGTAACCTTCCCCTGGATTGGGGTGGGAATGGAGATCTTACAGTATCCTTCCCCTGCCACACCCACCAAGCCATGCCATACCCACCAAGCCACATCCACAGAACCGGTAGTAAATTTTTTTGAAAGGGCTTATATTACAAACATCCTGAAAAATCATGTTAGGGCTTATTTTCTGGTTGGATCTTATTTTCGGGAAAACAGGGTATGATCATGGTGGGAAAGGACTGGGTGGGAGGGAAATAATTTCTTCCTCCCCACCCCCACCCCCACTCCCAATTGTTCCTCCATCCAGCAAAGATGATTGGGACGATGATTCCTTCGCCATGTTTAACTCTATCGGTATGCATGCAATGCAGAATGACAGAATTGGAAGGGATCTTGGGGGTCTTCTAATCCAAACCCCTGCTTATAGAGGAGACCTTATACCATTTCAGACAAATAGTTGTCCAGTCTCTTCTTGAAAATCTCCAGTTTCTAGAGGCAAGCTGTTCCACTGGTTAATTGTTCTCATTGCCAGGAAATTTCTCCTTAGTTCTAGGTTGTTTCTCTCCTTGGTTAGTTTCTATCCGTTGCTTCTCGTCCTGCCTTCTGGTGCTTTGGAGAATAGCTTGACCTCCTCTTCTTTGAGACGGCCCCTCAAATATTGGAAGATTGCTATCATGCCACCCCTAGTCCTTCTTTTCATCAGACTAGACAATTGGATGCAAAAGCATGAAACTCTCAAAGACCCAACGAGATAGGAGAGGCGATAGGAAAAGCTAGCTGGCAAATTCTCAAGAGGGAGAGAAAACGAGACACATTTTTGGCTGCTGTCTCGGCCAAAGGTTTTCCCAGTTGGGGAGAAACAAGAGCAAACCAAGCAAGAGAGAGAAAAGATTGTAAATATATATATATATATAGATCTTTCTTGGGTTGATCCGGAGTCCTCGCTGGGGCTGGAAAGGGAAACGGGAGACATATTTTAAAAACAGAGTCACTTTGGATATCCTCCAGCCAGCAGCAATCCATCACAGGATAAATTAAAAACAATAATTTCACTCCAGCTGCCTAAATAAGAAGCCTGACCTGCTCCAAGTTGGGTTCCTGGCTGCCTTCTGAGCAAACTCAGAGTCAACTTTTGGGGTGAGTGGAAAGGATGAAGAAGGATGACCCCTCTAATGAAAGAACAACCCAGAAGCTGGAACGAAATCCACCTTCAGTGAACTCTTCCTCTTTCTCTGTAGAACATCTCCACTTCTTCTGACATCTCAGGTGGCTTCCATAGGACTCAGCAGTCTGGATTTCTATTGGCTGGTTTAAGGCATGGGGGCTTAAGAGCACACCAATCAGGCTCTGATTTAGAGGGACGGGTCAATCCAAGTTGACTTAGTGGTGGAGCTAAGTTTGTATTGTGAGGTTTAGCACCGTGGTCATCCCATCTATGAACTCTTTCCAGACATCCTTGACTGCCCAGAGTTCCAATCCCTAAATTTGTGGATCCTGGTTTGTTTCAGATGGCCCCTCAATGTACACATTTGCTATAAAGCCTTTGACTTGAGGCCTTGAATTTCACTCTGCAGCCCCTCAAGCAGTCTTCCTGAGGGGCAACTCACGGTGTGGTTGTTATGAGGATAAACCCCACTATGTGTGACTTCATAGCAATGGGAAGGAGAAGGGGAAGGGGAAAGAAGGAGGAAGAAGGAGGAGAAGGAAAAAGAAAGAGGAAAAATGAGGAGGAGGAGAAGGAAGAGAAGGTAAAAGGGAGGAAGGGAGGGAGGAAGGAAAAAAGGAGGGAAGGAAGGAAGGAAAAAAGGTAGGAAGGAAGGAAAAAAGGAAGGAAGGATGGGCAAAAGGAAGGAAGGAAGGAAGGAAAGAAGGAAGGAAGGAAGGAAGGAAGGAAGGAAGGAAGGAAGGAAGAAAAAAGGTAGGTAGGAAGGAAGAAAGGAAGGAAGGGCAAAAGGTAGGGAGGTAGGGAGGAAGGAAGGGCAAGAAGGAGGGGGAGGGAGGGAGGGAAGAAGGAAGGAAGGAAGGAAGGAAGGGAGAAAGGGAGGGAGAGAGGGAGAGAGGGAGGGAGGGAGGGAGCTAGCGCTACATTTAACATATTCTTGGAAGTCCGGATGTCCTTTTTAAATGGCCTATCAACGTTATTCATTTCAAAACATGGGAAGTAATTAAGATTGTTACCCCCAAATCCTAGCCCTGGTAGTGCCGTGGCCTCAGATGCACCCCCATTTTAACCACTGCAAGATGTGAGGGGACTCCAGGGATCCCTTCATTTTGGTGGGAGGACAGCTGTAACCCAATCCATCCACCACAACTTCCTTCCAATAATAATCACGGCCATAAATTATCTCTGGGGGGAAAAAACAGGTGGGGGTTCGGCTTCTGAAGTGGGCCGAGTTTGGCTCTCCCACCCCCCAAATCCAGGAAACAGCAAAATTCAAAAAAACCCCAGTAGACCTGCAACAGGAGACCACGATAAGCGGCCGCTGAAACAGCAAAGCGGAAAGAATCAATCTTTTCACAATACGAGTTCTGGGAGAGAGAGAGAGACAAGGCTGTTCTGGTGAGTTTGGCCAATGCAATCCAGACCAAAACGCAGACGAGGCCACATGCACAACCCAAAAAACCCACACTGTGTGTATTCCTGTAACTTGTTCACCCGTCTAGCTCAGTGTTTCTCAACCTGGCCAACTTTAAGCTGGATGGGACGTCAACTCCCAGTTCTCCCCAACCACCGTAAGTAGACTTTATTTCCCAGAATTTGCCAGTGGACTTCAACTTCAAGAATTCCCAAGCCAGAATGGGTGAACTACAATTCCCAGAATTCCCTAGCCAGAGTGGATGGACTTTAGTTCCCAGAATTCCCCAATCAGATTGGGTGGACTTTAATTCCCAGAATCACCCAGCCAATGTGGGTGAACTACAATTCCCAGAATTCCCCAGCCTAAATGAGTGGACTTCAACTCCCAGTTCTCCCCAGCCAGCATGGGTAGACTTTAATTCCCAGAATTTCCCAGCCAAAATAGGTGGACTCAACTCCCAGAACTCCCCAGTCAAAAATGGGTGGAGTTTAACTCCCAGAATTCCCTAGCCAGAGTGGATGGACTTTAATTCCCAGAATTCCCCAGCCAGCGTGGGTGAACTTCAACTCCCAGAATTCCCCAGTCAGAGTGGGTGGACTTTAATTCTCAGAATCACCCAGCCAGCATGGATGGACTACAATTCCCAGAATTCCCCAGCCTGAATGAGTGGACTTCAACTCCCAGTTCTCCCCAGCCAGCATGGGTGGACTTCAACTCCCAGAATTTCCTAATCAGCATGGGTGGACTTCAACTCTCAGGATTTGTCAGTCAGCTGAGGGATTTTGGGAGCTGAAGTCCATACAGCTTAAGTTGTCCAGGTTGAGAAACACTGGGGTAGCCATGGTATCTGCAGCATACAAAATTCTGCTTTCTACAGAAATTTATTTGTTGGAAAAGGAGCTACCAGTCTTCTGATTTGGGACTACCAACATGGTTGTCCTCCTGCAATGTCTAGCACGTAACTCTTTGTCCCCTCATCCTCAGTTATCTTAGTAAGCGTTAGCTCTTTGACATTCCTCCCTGAATTTTTCTCTTGGAGTCCAAGGGTGCATCTCACTTCCAAGACTTAAGGGGGTTGAGGAGCTCCTTCCATCAGTTCCTCCCCAAAATACTATGGAGTCCTCTAATTAATTTTCCACCCATTCTCCCATGTTATTCTCTGCTCTCCTCCAAAATGGTGCCCATTGTCTTCTGCACTCCTGGAAACCACTGAGAACCATTCAAGGGTAGCCCAAGAGTAACGCATTGCAGTAATCTAGTTGGGAAATTAACTAGAGTAAGTGGATCCCAGGAGCCCATCTCTCAGTAACTGGGGCTTTTATTTATAGTATACAGAGGTTGAGAGGCTGAGGAACAGCTCATAAGTTTTCTCCAAGGTAGTCAATGCATAGTTGACCTAATTCAACCTAGCTCTTCTTGGAGAAGAAGGAGATTGCAAAGAGCTTGAGCAAAGTGTGTGTAACTGGTGGGACACCTTGTTTCCACCGGCCAGATTTTTGTTTTTTAATAAAGTTTTTTATTTTTATTTCTCATAAACACATTTTCATGTACGGTCATTTTCATCATTTTTCATTCATCTTTTCTTTTAACTTTCATTTTTCATTTTTACTTTTTCGGGACTGCTCTTTTACCCTTTACCTTTATTCCAACCTTTCTTCTTCTCCTCCCCTTCTCTTCCTTCCTCTCTCTTCTCCTACTTCCTTCGTTCTTTCTCTCCTTCTCTTTCCTGCTTCCCCTTCTCTTCCCCCACTCCTCTCTTCTTCCCCCCTTCTAACCTTCTCCTCTACTCCTCTTTCCCCTCCCTTTTCTTCCTCTCCTTTTCCCTTTCTTCTTTTTCCTCTTCTCTTCTCTCCTCTCTTCTCCCTTCCTCTCTCTCTACTCCTTCCCTTCTCTCCTGTTGTTTCCCTTTTCAGTTCAATCTAAAGTGGTATTCGAGCAGCCCCGATTTTCTATTTATCTTTATTCTCATTTCAATTTCTTATTCAATTATTATTTATTTTTATTTCATCATTTGCGTACATTTTTATAAAATCTCACTATTTTTCCTTTTTACCCCTCTTCCCCTTTCTTCTTTTACTTGACATCATCATCTGAGTATCTATTTTTCTAATTGTTTTCTTCCATCTATTCTCTATCTATTTTATTTCTATATCCTTATTCGGATTTTTGTTTTTTAATGTTCTCCATCCAGCTTCTGCGAAATCTGAGGAGGAGTCCCCAAAACTGGGAAGGAACACCTTGAGAAGAAGGAAAAAAAAATCCTGTTTGGAAGCAAAGTAAAGATGCCAACGCTAATCCTGCCTGTTGACTTTCCTAATAGAAAACCTCTGTGTCAACAGGGAGGAGATTTGATGGAGAGCGTTTTTCTCTTTCAAGAAAATTAAACATTTCAAACATGTTTGAATGCACGCCTACAACCCCCTGGATAGCAATTAACTTCTTCCTGTTCTAGATGTAGCACAGCTTCCAAAAAAACAAAGTGCAGTTGGATTATTTTTCAAAGGAAGCGTGATTGAAAAGCTGCTCCGTTATATCCTAAGGTGGAGCCCCATCGTCCCTCTGACCTCGGAAGGATGGAGGATGGACTTGGTCATCCTCCATCCTTGATGGCCAAAACCCGGCAAGGTCCTTCAGGGTCACTGACACGTAGCAGATGCCAGCACAGATAGATGGGGGGTGGGGGTGAAGCTTTCCTAGGAAGCCAGATTCATGATGAACTCAACCACAGGATCAGATTTGCACATAGAAAAGGAAGAGGTCAAGGGTTTCTTGCTTGAGCAGAGGGATGGATTAGAAGACCTCCAAAGTCCCTTCCAACTCTGTTATTCTGGGATTCTGGTGCCAGGGGATCTTCAGAGTATGAATGTGAAGAGTATGAAGGATCTTCAGATCTTCAGAGTATGACCAGGATGCCAATGGAGCTCTGGTAGGTGGAACCTCAATCATCATATGGGTGTCCACCACTTTAACCTTTGAGGCCATAACTTGGAGAAGTCAAATATTCCTCATGATCCAGCCAGAGTTTGATCAAAAACCAGATTCGTATTGAACTCAACCATAGTATCAGATCTGCACATAGAAAAGGTTTCCTGCTTGAGCAGAGGGATGGATTAGAAGACCTCCAAAGTCCCTTCCAACTCTGTTATTCTGGTCCCAGAGGTTCTTCAGGGTATGACCAAGAGGGTACCTCACCGTGATGCAAACAAAGTTTTGGTGGGTGGAACTTCAATCACAACATGGCCGTCTACCATCTTCATTTTTTTAATTTAGACCATACCTTGGAGAAGAACAAGGTGACTCAGTGGCTAAGATGCTGAGCTTGTCGATTGAAAGGTCGGCAGTTCAGCGGTTCGAATCCCTAGTGCCGCGTAATGGGGTGAGCTCCCGTGACTTGTCCCAGCTTCTGCCAACCTAGCAGTTCGAAAGCACATAAAAAAATGCAAGTAGAAAAATAGGGACCACTTTGGTGGGAAGATAACAGTGTTCCGTGAGCCTTTGGCGTTGAGTTATGCCAGCCACATGACCATGGAGACGTCTTTGGACAGCGCTGGCTCTTTGGCTTTGAAACGGAGATGAGCACCGCCCCCTAGAGTCGGGAACGACTAGCACATATATCTCTTGGAGAAGAGTCCTCTAGTCCTCTGTATCCCTCATGTTGCAACCAGAAAGTGGGGTCCAGGGGCCACACCGAATGGGAAAAAGAGTCAACTCAAAAAGATCAAGAATTTGACTTGCGCCGAGAGCTCCGGGATCTCTCTGGGGAACCAGAGCCTGGATGGCGGGAAGACAAATATCCTCTCAAATATCCTTGCCAAGGAATATTGTGGTTTGTGGCCATTTGCCTCCTATTCTCCGAAAGGGTGTCTAGAGTTTCCTTTAGACCCCGAGGCACCGTATTCTGCTCTTTGCCATCTGCCACTGGAAAAGCTCCCAGTCTGCTAAGAATAGAGTTTCCATCCATTGTAGGAGGAGACGGGACTTCTGAGCAGACTGCATAAAAAGACATTTGTACGGAGCAATTAATGTTTTGGCAAATATTCTGAGAAAGGGGTAGAGTAGCCCTGGGTCCCCTCTTGCCCTCCCCCTCAAAAAAAAAAAAAAGCTTAGAAGATCTCACTTTGAAAGATAATGAATGAACGGGAGGGGAAAATACCCAGAAATAATAGAGGAGGGAGGGAAAAACCATAGAAAGCAACCAAGGTCTTCAAGAGAATTGTCAAACGTTCTCCACAGAGGAAGTCCCTCCCTCCAGGGCTGAGGGGCTCTCTCGGTGTGTGTGGGGGAGGGCAGAAACAGGATGAGAGGATGTGTCATCACCAGATATGAAAGATGGAGCAGACTGAGGAAAATTTGACAGGGGAGGTGGGTTTCTTGTCGGCCTACGGGGTTGCGGTTGTGATTTATTGTGACGCTCAGATAAGGGTGCAGTGGAGATTTCCTATAGCTTATTCTTGTTTTCCTTTTGTGGGCTGCTGAAACCTTTAACCAATGTAGAGACAGAGGAAGAAGAGGGAGGAGGAGGAGGAGGAGGAGGAGGAGGAGGAGGAGGAGGAGGAGGAGGAGGAGGAGGAGGATAAAAATAAGGAATTGCTGGACAAACATGGACTCATAGATATGGAAGAAGAAGGTCTTGAGACCATTGCTTGCTGCAGGAACTCAAATCAAGCATCCCTTTGTTGGAACACAACGGGATCCAGCAAAGGGGACCTCACCCCCTCTCTTGGTTCCTCTGTTGAAATTCTCTCACATCAGTGTCGATGGAGATTCTCAGTCCTCCAGGTCACGGTTGTCCCAAAGGTACTTTCTCAAGAGGCAACTGGACTTTCTGGTTTTTGCTTTGAAGACGTTTCGCTTCTCATCCAAGAAGCTTCTTCAGAACTTCTTGAAAGGTCTATCGAGATTCTCAAGTCCTCCAGGTCACGGTTGTCCCAAAGGTACTTTTTCAGGAGGCAACTGGACTTTCTGGTTTTTTTCTTTGACGATGTTTCGGGCAGGCGAGGAGTGGCTGGGAGGAGAGGAGCGAGTAGCGGCTGTCAAGGCGCCCCTCAACGTGAGTGACATTGAGTTGACCACGCCCACCCAGTCACATGACCACCTAGCCACCCCCAACCCAGCAGGTCATTAGGCAGATCATATTAGTGGTCCCTGGGTTTTAAAATTATGAATTTAGTGGTCCCTGAGGTCCGAAAGGTTGGGGACGTCGGCCCTAGGAGGCACAATGAGAGATGCCTCTCAACCTTCTGAAGGTCTTAAGACCCTCTTCCTCATCACAGCCCAGACAAAGCAGTCCCTTCAATTGCAAGCCTGTTTTGGCAGCTGCCGACCTCCTTTGGCCATCCTGACCGCTCTGTGCTAATCCCACTGTTTCGAATTATAAAGCTGCCAACATCCCACGGAAACACCACCAAGCTCCCGTTGGCGTGCCAGACTTCTTTCAAATCGAGAAATCTTTCCAGGAAGTGCTGGGTTCACCCACCCTCACCCCCACCCCACCCCCCCTCAACCCAACCACCTCTTGCTACAAAGACCAGCTGAATTTTTCTCAGCAAAGTAAAACACGTCCTCCCACAAGGCCCAACTTGAGCAACGGAGACAAAAGTTTCTCGGGGAAACTGAAAGAATGGCAGATTTTGCAGTTAGGACTCATTCATAAAAAAAATAGCTGCTGGGAGTCCCTGCTGGGCTCTGAAAGTTAGCCAACCCAGACTTCCCAAATGAGTCGGTCAATCAGACTAGAGCTGAAAAGGGACTTTGGAGGTCTTCTAGTCCAACCCCCTGCTCAAGCTGGAGACCCTACACCACTTCAGGCAAATGGTTGTTCAATCTCTTCCTAAAAACCTCCAGTAATGGAGCATTCACAACTTCTGGAGGCAAGTCCTTCCACTGATTTATTGTTCTCACTGGCAGAACATTTCTGCTTAGTTCTAAATTGCTTCTCTCCTTCATTAGTTTCCATCCGTTGCTTCTTGTCCTGCCTGCAGGTGTTTTGGAGAATAGGTGGACCCCCTCTTCTTTGGGGCAGCCCCTGAAATATTGGAAGACTGCTATCATGGTATCCCTGGACCTTCTTTTCAGGCTAGTAAAGGTAAAGGTAAAGGTTCCCCTTGCACATATGTGCTAGTCGTTCCCGACTCTACGGGGTGGTGCTCATCTCCGTTTCAAAGCCAAAGAACCAGCATTGTCTGAAGACATCTCCATGGTCATGTGGCCAGCATGACTCAACGCCAAAGGTGCACAGAAAGCTGTTACCTTCCCACCAAAGGTGGTCCCTATTTTTCTACTTGCATTTTTTTTACGTGCTTTCGAACTGCTAGGTTGGCAGAAGCTGGGACAAGAAACGGGAGCTCACCCCCTTATGCTCACCGACCTTTTGATCGACAAGCTCAGCATTTTAGCCACTGAGCCACTGCGTCCTTTCAGGCTAGACATCCCTAATTCTTCATAGTTTTAGCCTTCCGACCCCTAAGTATCTTTGTTGATCTTCTCTGCATTCTTTCTAGAGTCTCCACATCTTTATTTATATCGTGGTGAACAAAACTGGGTGCAATATTCCAAGTGTGGTCTTGACCAAGGCATTCTAAAGACCAAGGCATTATAAAGTCCAGCCAGCCACGGCTTTTCAAGGCCTTCACAACCCCTTAACATTTGGCACAGCCGAGCGAAGAATCCTTACAAGAGTGAGGGACCCCAACGGAGAAAATGATCTCATGATGAACAGCCTACTCTTAATGCTCCAAAGCGGATTAATGGCTCTCGAGGCTTTGAAAGAAAGAACAAGATGGGAGTGAATGGGAGGAGAACTAATTGGACACTTACGCATGAATGGAAGAGTGGGGTGGGAGTGGGGGCAGAATGTAGATAATCCTTCCAACCTTTTTAGCCAAGAAATTTAAGCTTATTCAGTCCTTTGCCCATCTAGGCGTACCTTCTCCAAGCCGGGGCTCTCTAGAATTCCTGGAGGAAAACTCTCTCGGTTCGATTAGATGGGTTCCTAGAGGTGGTATCAACTCCTAGAAAACCTTGGATGCCTTGGTAAGACCAGACTTGGAATACTGCATCCAGTTTTGGTCACCATATTATTAAAAAAAGATGTTGAGACTCTGGAAAGAGTGCAGAGAAGAGCAACAAAGAGGATTAGGGGACCGAAGGCTAAGACATATGAAGAACGGTTGCAGGAATTGGGTAGGTCTAGTTTAATATCTCGGGAGCTGCCACAAAGAAGAGGGAGTCAAGCTATTCTCCAAAGCACCTGAAGGCAGGACAAGAAGCAGTGGGTGGAAATGAATCAAGGAGAGAAGCAACCTGGAATTTAAGGAGAAATTTCCTGACAGTGAGAACAATTAATCAGTGGAAGGACTTGCCTTCAGAAGTTGTGAATGCTCCATCACTGGAAGTTTTTAAGAAGAAATTGGACAACCGTTTGTCTGAAATGGTACCGTTTTTCCTGCCTGAGCAGGGGGTTGGACTAGAACACCTCCAAGGTACCTTCCAACTCTGCTATTCTGTATCCAGAAAAATGTTGGATCTGGTTGGTACATGTTTGGATGGGGAAAACCAGGAAGGGTGTAGGACTGTATGCCAGACAGGGAAGTCATAAAAACATTCCTGAAGGACACAATAACAAGCCACCTATGAACGGTGTCCAAAAATTCTCATCCATGTATTCATCAGGAAGCATACTAAAAAGCAGAGATATCACCCTGCCAACAAAAGTGCGTCTAGTCAAGTTTTCCCAGTTGCAATGTAGGGCTGTGGTAGTTGGACCGTAAGGAAGGCTGAGCACCAAAGAATGGAGGCCTTTGAACTCTGGCGCTGGAGAAAACTCCTGCGAGTCCCTTGGACTGCAAGGCGATCCAACCGGTCAGTCCTAGAGGAGATCAACCCTGACTGCTCTTTAGAAGGCCAGATCCTGAAGAGGAAACTCAAAGACTTTGGCCACCTAATGAGAAGGAAGGACTCCCTGGAGAAGAGTCTCATATTGGGAACGATGGAGAGCAAAAGAAGAAGGGGACGGCAGAGAACGAGGTGGCTGGATGGAGTCCCTGAAGCAGTCAGAGTGATCTTAAATGGACTCCAGAGGATGGGAGAGGACAGGAAAGCCTGGAGGAACGTTGTCCATGGGGTCACGATGGGTCAGACACAACTTCGCAACTAACAACAACAAATTCATCAGGAGTTGAGTGTGACTTTATCTAATACTATATATGTCTCAAAAAGAAAGTTGGGTAGAGGAGTTTCAATTATCCCTAAGATCCCCGATTTATTGATTAAACCACAATTGGCTGAGTTTGCCCACTTTATGGCTAAGCCATAAACCAGGATTTTCCAACCATGGAATTGCTGGGTTCATCTAATACACTGAATCAAAAATCAAGCAAGCCAACAGTTAAAATTAGGTTTGACATAGGAATCCAGCCGCTGTTGGCACTTTTGACCCCTCTTCGGAATACGGTAGTTACCCTGGGTGTTTTCTGGGAAGAGGAAATTAAATTATGGCATTAAAAACAACTCCACCCTGCTTTTCTTACACAGACAATAAAAGTAATAGAATCCTTTTCGTTTTGACAGCTTTAAAGTCTGGGACATCCAGCAGGACTTTGAAACTCATCCCTGGTGACTTTCCGTGGCTTTAATTTAATTACCGGGCCTTTTCTTATCTTAATTGACTTGCTTCTGTTTATAAACACAGAACTAGCCCTCTGTTCTTCTTCCCCCCCACGACCTTCGTCCTGCAACCTGAGAGTAGCTTTTGGCATCTGAAATATTCATTAAATGCCTGAGACTCTTCCTTCTTCTTCTTCTGCTCCACCACCAATTAATGGTAGAAGAAATTGGATCTCAGCAGCTCTGGGATGAAGTCTATAACTCAGTGGGAAGGAGAAAAGCATCATCCTCTGTAGAATGACATTCTTCTTCCTCCTCCTCCTCCTCCTCCTCCTCCTCCTCCTCCTCCTCCTCCTCCTCCTCCTCCTCTTCTTCTTCTTCTTCATCATCATCATCATCATCATCTTCTTCTTCTTCTTCTTCTTCTCCTCCTCCTCTTCCTCCTCCTTCTCTTCCTTCTTTTCTTCTTCTTCTTCTCCTCCTCCTCCTCCTCCCTTCTTCCTCCTCCCTTCTTCTTCTTTCTTCCCATTCTCACATTCTTAACATGTTGAGTTTCACCCGCCTTTTGAGGAGCTATGAGAATGGGCGGTTGAGAAAGAAGGAGAGGAAAGTGACTTTGAATTATGAAGTTGGCAATGTTGACTTAGAATACTACAGATTGCAAAACCAGTCAGTCAGTATTGTTGAAACCAAACAAAACTGTCTGCCACCAACTCCTATCTTTTGAGTGTGTCCTTCAAGCAGATGAAGATCAAGAAAACCAGCTATGCTTGACCGATCGAGGGACGAAGATGATGAAGAAGAAGATTGTGGAGAAGATGGATGGTTATCAAAGATTATCATGGAAATCTAAAGGGGGGCAGAGTGTCCATCATGACATCATTATGCAAGCGAAGTGACTTAAAATTCGCATCATTGGATGGACATCATGCCATCATGGTTTCTACGTGTCACCTATGAATGTTATTGCTGTGTCCTGCAAGAACTAGAAGCGATTACTAGAACCAGATCAATCTTGGAAACATTTGCCCTCATAGCCCATCAGCCTGACTCAGTGGCACCCCATTAACAAAATTTGAGAGGAACTTCTCCGAATGGAAATCTGAGCTCCAGAATTTCAGACACATTTGTTTGAAATCAGAGTGCATCAATCTTTTTGGAAACCAGAGGTTTTCCAGATGTCCTGGACTTCAACTCCTATAATCCCCAGCCTGTATGGGAGGTGAAGTCTAACATATTTGGAAATGAAAAGGTTGGGGAAGTTGGCTGAAATAGTAGCTAAAAAGTTTGAGCGTGATTGCCAAGAAAACATGCATGAACGTCTGCTACTCAACAGATACCTTGGATGCAACCTCCTCACTTGGAAGAGATGTCTAAGCCATAGCTGGTTTTTCCACAGCTTTCTGACTAAGCCTTTGTTGGTTGATTTCTCACAACACGTTAATTCATGGACCATCGTGACTTTCCAAGATTCCCTGTAGACTCTTCAGAGCCGACCTTTTGAATATCCTACTTCCACATGTGTTGTAGATCTGAAATGTGAAGGAAGCTGAGCTGGGTAAGTTATTTTCTTTTTTTCCCCCAACCTAGGCTGATCTCTGTGAACCTTTCACACTTACGGGGCAGAACGTTATGGATCACGCAACCTCATGTGATGCTGTGAGACAGCCATCCCTTGTTCCATGCTGGGACCTCGGAGAGAAATGTACAAACCAGATGGAGAAGGCCACAGCTGGAGAACTCATGAACATCTTTCTCTCTCTTTGACAGATGATTAGGTTCCTGAACGTCGACACGGAGGAAACTCTAACCTGGGAAATCCGCTTAAAATGCCCGGAACTCAACAAAAACCACACCCAAACTTCTTGTAGAGCTGTCTGTTACAGTGGTTTCAAGTGTGTATTTATCCTCAACATCCATCATCAATGCTCTTGTGCTCTTCTTGGGGCTTACAGGCAAGAAAAGGATGCCCAGACGGCCAAATAGTTGTTTTTTCCCTCCAGAGAATTAAAGATTTTTTTTAAAAAATCTGACTTTACATGCTCTGTAGCTCAGCAGGAATATTCCAAAGCAGGTAACAAACTGGTAGGATAAAACAATTGCAAATGGGATTTGCAACCAAAATTTGCAAAAAAAAAATTCTCTTTGATTCCTCTCTCTCCCCTTAGCAAACTCAGCGTTTGTTGTGTCTTAGGCAATGTTTTCCTTTTTCTCCCTCGCCGAACCACAAAGATTATTCGCACTTTTGCAAAACACGGACGCATCCCAAAACTGGCCTGAGTTTCCTTGTTACATGAGTGGTGTGGTTTAGGTTTCTATAACAGATAAACAGAGTTGGAAGGGACCTTGGAGGTCATCTAGTCCAACCCCCACCCACCCACCCAAGCAGGAGACCCTACACCATTTCTGACAGATGGCAGTCCAGTCTCTTCTTGAAAGCCTCCAGGGATGAAGCTCCCACAACTTCTGAAGGCCACTTCTCTTCCATCAGTTGATTGTTCTCACTGTCATGAAATTTCTCCTTATTTCTAAGTTGAATCTCTCCTTGGTCAGTTTCCACCTATTATTCCTTGTCTGGCCTTCGGGTGCCTTGGAAAATAGCTTGGCCAATGGTACCTAAAGCAGAAGTCAGCAACCTGGGGCTCTGGAGCCGCATGTGGCTCTTTCATCCCTCTGCTGCGGCTCCCCGTTGCTGGTTGACTCTACAATTTATAGGGCTTTCGGTTAGGACAGGTAGAGGAAAAAGGATGCCGTGCTAGGAGGAGACTCTATGGTGGTGGTGGTGGGGAACCGGACTTCTGGTCAGCAGAGGAAAAAGGACGCCGCATTAGGAGGAAACTATGATGGGTGAACTGGACTTCCGGTCGGCTCCAGAATTGAACGGGGGCTTCCGGTTCGGACCTTTGTGGCTCTTTGAGTGTTTAAGGTTGCTGACCCCTGACCTAAACAATGGTACCTACAGCTGAAACCTGGGAAGCAGAAGGATTTTAATTGTACCTTCCCCGTTGTTGTTTTTTTGTTCCTGGTTAAGAGAGCAACACCCCTTGACGTGGACAGTTGGTAGCATTTGCAAGGGTGAACAGGAATCAAATCTTGATCTCTGACAGGTAGGATGAGGTGGTTTATAGCTGCGGTGAAAAATAAGGGTGGAGACCAAGGCTTGAAGGACAGAGAAATACGGCTCTAATGTGCCTTGGGGCTCCTGGCAAGGGCTCACCTGTTTCAAGATCCAGGATGTTTATATATTGGGCTCTTGGAAGATCAGAAGGCTGGGCCAAGAGCCAACAATTATGAAGGAAGCGAAGCAACATCCTTTGTGGTTCCTGCTCCTCTCCAAAGTAACCGGGTGGCTGGAGTCCTCGGTGAGTAACAGCCTCAGAGAGACCACGGAGTTCTCCGTCCCAGCAAAAATTTCATCATGGGTCAAACACTTGGTTTCGCCTTCCTCCCGCTGGTGTGAACTGCATGTGTTTTTTTTTTTTTATACTCATGTGTAACTTAAGACACATTTTTGCGGGCTGCTTTCGGGGGGGGGGGAAGGTTGAACAAGGACAAGGAATGATACTCTGAATAGGGATGCGAACAATTCTCCGGGTCTTAGATTTATGCATGGCCTCAGGCCCGATGCAGGCATCAATAATCCGAAGGGTTTAGAAGTTGCAAAGTCAACAGCCTCATTGTCAAGTGTGGGAGAGGGAAGCAGTGTGGGGTGTTCCAAAAATAATAGGAGGGTTTTTGTTTTATTTATGAAGACTGGGCCTTTTTCTCTTCTCTGGGTTGGTTCAAAAGTTTAAATCTAGAACAGCGGCTTTTAAATTGTTTGATCCCCAGTTACCCCTTTCCTTGTTGGGATCTGGAACATCTTATGGATTCTTGTTGGGTACAGTTTGAATTAAAGACTCAAGGACTCTATAGTCGTAGTCCTCCTCCTCCTCCTCCTCCTCCTCCTCCTCCTCCTCCTCCTCCTCTTCTTCTTCTTCTTCTTCTTCTTCTTCTTCTTCTTCTTTGAACAAGGAGGAAGAGGAGGAAAAGGAGAAGGAGGAAAAGGAGAAGGGAGGAAAGGAATAGGAGGAGAAGATGAGGAGGAGGAGGAGGAGGAAGACGGGGGAAAGAGTACCGTAGGGTCTTTTGAGTTTGGTGGTTTTCTTGCAAACGTTTCATGACCCAGCTAGGTAACATCATCAGTGCTAGAAGGGAGTGGGGTTTGCAGAGAGGAAGAGGAGGAAGAGGAGGAAGAGGAGGAGAACTGTAGGATCCTTGGGCTCGCTGAGCTTGGTTGTTTTCTTGCAGGCATTTCATGAACCGACTAGGTAATATAATCTGTGCCATGATGATGAAAACCCCCTCTCTCTTCTAGCACTGATGATGTTACCTAGCTGGCTCATGAAACGTCTGCAAGAAAACCACCAAGCTCAGAGAACATCAAGGACCGCGCACATCTGTTCATCTTTTCAGATCTTTCTGAGAACCAGCTAACTGCCAATCAAAGGTTCCTAGCAGGTTGACAAAACCTTGTCACAATCAATAACTTCTTTTTTTCCTCTTACACGTGCAGACGATGACAATGATGTCATCCATTCCTTTGGGTCCCACACTTGGTGATTCTCGTAGGGGACAGATTGTATTAAAGAGGGCTAGACTCTTCACTGGAGGATTCTTGAAGGCTGTCGGCTCCTTCCAAAGGCATCTGAGAACTGGAGCTGGATAAAGATGCTTCCATTTTCCTCCCCCCAAACTCCTCGTCTCCCCTTAGACACAACAGTTTCCATGAGTGATCTTCCTCTGATGAGGAACATCAACGAGAAAGCAGAATAACTAAACCCAGAAGAACAGGAGGCCTTCAGCCTAACTAACCAGTCTTTCCGTTGCAATACAACCTCTCCGGCTGTTTCATTCCATTGTCCATCCCTCCCTGACCCCTCTCCCCAGTTCTCATATTCAACCACCTGCCAATCACTGCAACTTCAGTGACACCATCAGATGATGACCCTGCCTGGAACTGAGCATCAACCCTTCACGATAAATCTCCTTCTATGAAGGATGCTTGAGTTGGGACCTGGGCCTCCAAAGGTGATGCTCTTAGTCCATTAAACCCAATGGGGTCGTTCTCCTCTCAAGCCCCTTTCCCACTGCAGGAACTCAAATTCCAGCTCTGTGAACTGTTCCAGATGTTGGAGAGGTCCCGTCTGTTGCAAGCTGGCCACAGGAATGCATGTTTCCCACTGCAGAGACTTCATGCTTCGGCTCCCTTCTTGTTTCCTCCCGTCGTTCTGAAACTCAATGTGGAGGCTCAGTAGCAGAGACGGAGACTCGGCCATGTGGTTTCCTACGTCCTTGAGTTACAACAGTTTGTTTAGCAACCGTTCAAGGTTACAACGGCACTTGTTGGGCATTCTACCGGAAAAAATATGATAAAAAGACTATCTCTCTGGTGGTGCATATATTAAGCGCAATTAGAATTGTATTTGCACAGCAATGGGAAAACGACGAGATTCCGTCTGAGGGGAAATGTAATTAAGAAAATATTAGAATGCACAGAAATAGATAGATTAACGCTCACCATTAAGGATAAAGAAGAAACTGAACGTTTTTTGATATGGGATATATTTTATCAATGGCTAGACAATAGAAACAGAAGTTAGACAGGACAAAATATAAAAAGAGGAAATGTTAACGTGCAGTCGTGGGTTTCAAATTTTTTTACTACCGGTTCTGTGGGTGTGGCTTGGTGGGTGGGTGTGGCATGGCTTGGTGGGTGTGGCTTGGTGGGCATGGCAGTGGAAGGTTACTGCAAAATCCCCATTCCCTCCCGATCAGCTGGGACTCGGGAGGCAGAGAATAGATGGGGACGGGGCCAGTCAGAATTTTTACTACCGGTTCTCCGAACTACTCAAAATTTCCACTACCGGTTCTCCAGAACTGGTCAGAACCGGCTGAAACCCACCTCTGTTAACGTGAAGAGTTGTTGAAGAAGATGATGTTAAGAATTATTGTTATATTATTATATTATTCGTATTATGGTGATGAATGCTACAACAAATATATGGACTATGATTGTTTAAAAATAACTGTACCCCGATTACACACTGTTTGATGGAAATTGAATGTTATATAAATAAAACAAATAAAACATGGGGGTGGGGAAAAGGTTACAACGGCAGTGAAAAAGGAGACTTAGGACCGTTTTTCACAGTTATGACCTTTTCAGTATCTCTAGGGCCACGTGATTTACATTTGTACGCTTGACAACTGATTCGCATTTATGACGGTCGCAGTGTCCCGCGATCGCGTGACACCCCCCCACTTTTGCGACCGTCTGACAAGCCAAGTCAACGGGGAAGCTGGATTCACTTAAGCAACCGTGTTACTAACTTACCAACGGTGGCGAGCAAGGCCGTAAAATGGGACAAATCTCATTTAACGACTGTCTCAGTTAGCCACATCAGTTTTAGGGCTTGATTGCGGTTGTAAATTGAGGGCTACTCATATTTATTGCTGGATATTGTGCCCATTTTGCACAATAAGACTCTGCATGGCTAGCATTGAATCAAACCCAAATCAACAAATGAATTTCACCATGGTCAGAAAGAAATCATCCCTCCCTCCCTCCCTCCCTTCATTCATTCCTTTCTCTTTCTTTCTCTTTCTCTTTCTCTCTTTCTCTTTCTCTCTTTCTCTCTTTCTTCTTCTTTCTTTCTTTTCTTTCTTTTTTCTTTCTTTCTTTCCACGATTCTCCTATAATCTCATTTCTGAAATGGTATTAGATATAGATATAGAATAACAGAGTTGGAAGGGACCTTGGAGGTCTTCTAGTCCAACCCTCTGCTTAGGCAGGAAACCCTACACCACTTCAGACAAATGGTTATCCAACCTCTTCTTAAAAACTTCCAGTGATGGAGCATTCACAACATCTGGAGGCCAGTTGTTCCACTGATGAATTGTCGTCACTGTCAGGAAATTTCTCCTTAGTTCTAAGTTGCTTCTCTCCTTGATTAGTTTCCACCCGTTGCTTCTTGTCCTGCCCTCAGGTGCTTTGGGGAATAGCTTGACTCCCTCTTCTTTGGGGCAGCCCCTGAGATATCGGAAGACTGCTATCGTGTCTCCCCTGGTCCTTCTCTTCCCTAGACTAGCCATGCCCAGTTCCTGCAACCGTTCTTCATATGTTTTAGTCTCCAGTCCCCCAATTATCCTGATTGTTCTTCTCTGCACTCTTTCTAGAGTCTCCACATCTTTTTTACATTGTGGCAACCAAAACTGGATGAATGGTCCGTGTGTCCCTTTGTTTGTTCCACCAACAGAATCAACATTGCAATGTGTTTCTTTACCTGCTCTTCACGCTGCGGTCAAATACACCATAATAATAGAACGGACATCCTGGTCTTTCAAAACCAAATTTAAAAACCTGAATAACCACATCCTGGTTCTTTTGACCCACACATCCTTGTTTCTGAGGGGAAGACCAGAAGGAGGGATGGGGGAAAAATAGGTGTTGATACGGGAAATTCAAGGCAATTGTCTTCTTAGCTGCTGGTTGACCCAAGATCTCCTTCAACGGGAGAGTTAAGATCGAGAAAGATCAAAACTCTACGTGAATGTAGCAAGAAAGTTGTGGAGAGGAATGATTGAGTCTGTCATCTGCACCTCCATAACTGTCTGATTGGGTTCTGCAACCCAATAAGACAGACACAGACTTCAGAGGATAATTAGAACTGCAGAAAAGACAATGGCTACCAACCTGCCTTCCACGGAGGACCTGTATACTGCACGAGTCAAAAAGAGGGCTGGGAAAATATCTACAGACCCCTCGCATCCTGGACATAAACTGTTTCAACTCCTTCCCTCAAAACGACACTATAGAGCACTGCACACCAAGACAACTAGACACAAGGACAACTTTTTCCCGAACGCCATCACTCTGCTAAACAAATAATTCCCTCAACACTGTCAAACTATTCACTAAGTCTGCATTACTATTAATCTTCTCATTGTTCCCATCACCCACTTATGACTGTATGACTGTAACCTTGTTGCTTGTATCCTTACGATTCGTATTGATATTGTTTCCTGATTGCTTATTTGTTCCCTATGACTATCATTAAGTGTTGTACCTTATGATTCTTGATTAACGTATCTTTTCTTTTATGTACACTGAGACCGTATGCACCAAGACAAATTCCTTGTGTGTCCAATCACACTTGGCCAATAAAATTCTATGATGATCTATGACAAACTGGATTCCTATCTCCATGGATCTGCTGGCCTACAAAGAGAGGTTGGACAGAACTATAGACCAAGCATGGACACCTCAATAGGGAAAGAACTTCCAAGGAACCCCTAAGGAGATCAAAAAGAGGTATCGAAGGCACACACATACACAACTTTTCATTCTCTTCTGGACTCCTCTGAGTCTTAATCCAGCTTCATTCCCATCCAATTATTTACCGAAAAGCTCAGACAATATTGGCCACCATCTCTAAACAGTTTAGAGATAATACACCTTCAATACGAGGCCTAAATGCATTCCCTGAGGGCATTATATTAATTCCCACATACCTTTTTTAAGCACTTCTGGGGGGAAACCAGACTCCCAGCTACAAAAGAAGGAACCATCTCACACAAGGCCTTAATCTCCAGGATTAGAGGATTCTCTTTAATGACTGTTCAAGGCTTGGAAAAATCTGCCAGTCAAAAGCTTGGGGTTGATTTGGTTTTCTCTGGGTTGGTTCCTAATCGTTGGCGTATAATTATAGCTGAGTCTAACTACTAGGACTAAAATGCCAGCGTCTCTGATAATTTCAGAGAATACACAGGGCCTTTTGTCATCCATACTCCGGATCTTGGAGTTGACGCTGTGATTAGAGGAACCATGCCAAGGTTTCGGGGAGATATCTGACTCGGCGGAACAAAGCAAATATAATTTATCCTCCAGCATCCAACCCGTGCAAAGAGAACCTGGCCTGTCAACAGGTGTGCCTTTCTCTGCCCACCTGTCCTGCTTTCTCATCCTTGTTTACCTTAGCAATATTTTTTTTTAATTCGGTGTCTACAAAGGACAGGCGTGTAAATATGACGAAAAAAGAAAAGATTACAAGGAAAGGTATGTTGAGATGTTTACATGGGGCAGAAAGGTTTTTAAATAAACCCGCAAGAGACAGTCAGGATTAGCAAGGTCTTCATTGGCTGCGTGAAGGATCCATGATCTTCTCTCCTGCCTCCTTTTAGAGATGGACCTTGGCCTTCCAAGTCTATTTTTCCAGGCATCAATGGGGAAATTTAAGACCTTATGGAAGTGTTTCTCAGCCTTGGCCACTTTAAGATGGGTGGATGTCAACTGGTAGAATTCTGGGAGTTGAAGTCCACCCATCTTAAAGGAGTTAAGGTTCAGAAACATTGCTTTAGAGCTGTGATGGCGAACCTATGGCACACGTGCCCAAAGTGGCACACGGAGCCATGTCGTCTGGCACACACACGGCGGCGCCCGTTTTTGGCACGCATGCACGTACAATGATCAGCTGGCCTTCGTGCGTGCGGCAGGGCAGGAAACTGGAAGAGCTGGTCTTCCGTTATCCTGGGTGATTATGCCTGCTGGTCAGCCTGATTGTCGCACACGCATGTGCACCAGAAACCCGGAAGGCTAGCTGGCTGACGAGCATGTGTGTGCTGGAAACCGGAAATTCCCAGGGTAGCTCCTCTTCCGGGTTGCGGCGCAGACTAGCGTGGAGGTGCTCCCTTTTGGCACTCGGTGCCGAAAAGGTTCGCCCTCACTGCTTTAGAGGGTTCGGCTGCATTTGGGACCAAACTAGAATCTTCTAACATTGAATTGAGATGGTCATCTGAAGTTAAGTTGGAAAAACAGGGCCATTGAGTCTTCTATTAATTGAAAACCGTCTGAGTTTGTGGTTGGGAAGAAGGTTCAGCCTGAAAAACCCTCCAGAATTTACAAAGAGGAATACATAGTGTTTTCAAAATTGCGGGTAGATCTTTGGACCATTTGCAGTGAATCTTCAAATACGGTTCTTCTCAATTGCAAAAGGGAGATCTGGAGCTTAAATTAAGAAACAAGAACTCTTGTTCACGACGAAAATTAGAAGCATAGGTTTTCTGGAACTCTGGGAAGATTAAAACCCAGGTTAGGAGTGAGGTTGAGGACAAGGAATAGCAATAGCCATAGCACTTAGACTTATATACCGCTTCATAGTGCTTTCCAGCCCACTCAAAGCAGTTTACAGAGTCAGCCTCTTGCCCCCAACAATCTGGGTCCTCATTTGACCCACCTCGGAAGGGTGGAAGGCTGAGTCAACCTTGAGCCTGGTGAGATTCGATCTGCCAAACTGCTGGCAGCCGGTGATCAGCAGAAGTAGCCTGCAGTACTGCACTCTGACCACTGCGCCACCGCGGTGGAACCTAAAATCAAGGAGAGCAGGAGAAATTCAGACGTTAGGAAGTTGGATTATTTTGGGCCTCTCTTTTACTTCACCACAAATGGTGCCAATTGGACAAGGATGGAAAAAGAAGCCATAAAGCGACTTACTTCTGGGGAAAGCATGAAATCCATTCGTTGAATTGTCTGATTTATTTATTTCCATAAAGACCTTTTTAGATTGCCCAATGGCACCATCTGCAGCCTGGGAATAATATTACAAGGCCATTCAAACTTTTTTCCCCTTTTCTGTTCAGTTATGGCTGATTCTTGACTAAGTCCGGGGTGGACTTCAAAAATGTTTAGCAAGGGGTTCTCTGCCAGGTTGCTGAGTGGGCGTGGCCATGGAGGGCGTGGCTAGTCAGCCTCTTGCACCACGGTAATGAGGGGGGGGCATTTTTGCCCTCTCCTGCCTCTGGAGGCTTTCCTTGAGCCACCGGGAGGGCAAAAACGGCCTCCCCAGGCTCCAGAAGCGCTCTTCCCGAACTTCCGGTAGGCCCGTTTTTCACCCTCTCCGAGCCCCTGCACTTACCTGCATCCAAAACGGGCCGCATGGCGACTCCTGGGAGGGGTGGGGTGGGTGGGGCCAGCCAGGAGTGGGATTCCGAACTACACAGAATCTCAGCTAGAGGTTCTCCCGAATCTCTGCGACCCCCCAGCAACCCACCCATGGATAGGTCCCTGCTGTTTTTTTGGTCAGGTTTTTCCAAAGTGATTTGCCATTGCCTTCTTCTTAGGGCTGAGCCTAGAGGGGCTGGCCCAAACTCACTCAGCTGGCTTTTGTGCCTAAGGCAGGACTAGAACTCACATCTCCTGGTGATTGACCCAAAGTCACCCAGCCAACTTTCATGCCTAACACTGGGCAAGAACTGTTGTGTGGCCGAACAATTCACTTCTTCTAAAAATGTTGGTTTGTGCTTGTTTTCCAGTTTGGAAAAAGTTGACTCTTTTTGTCAAAGCATCGTGTTGCATCCAGAAGAAGGGGTTAAGTTCACGATGGGAGCTTGGCCAAGTGGGAAGTGATACGGACTGAACTGGCCAATGGAGTTGGAGAAGAGCAAGCAAGAAAGAAAGGAAACACATCCTTCATTTTTCCTATTGTAATTTACTCTTGGACTGTGTCCCTATCAAGATTCTGATCGGATCCGAAAGGAATTCCAGATCGCTACGTTCCCACAATTTCTGTCCAAGTGCTGAGGGTAATGCCTGCCATTCCCTGCTTGCTTATACACAAGCTGCCTTCTGCCAGATTCTGATCAGACCCCAGACCCCTGGGGGGGAGAGGAGAAATCAGATGGGATGTTCCTCTCATCTCCATTAAACTCATATCAATTGGGGGGGATGGGGGGGAGGAGAGCAATTGTCTTCAGCAGATAGTTCAGATTGAGATGGCTTAAAAGGAAGATGCAAAACAGATTCCTCCTCATCTCTGCAGGTTTCCACGAGGGATGTTGCTGGACTTTGTGTTTTGAAAACTCTGCAATCAGTTGTAGTTATTATAGGTAGATGAGAGGGAAGGGGAGAGAGATGATCGATAAAAATAGATAGAGAATAGATAGATAGATGGATAGATAGATAGATGGATGGATGGATGGATAGATAGATAGATAGATAGATAGATAGATAGATAGATAGATAGTAGAAGATAGATAGATAGATAGATAAAGATAATGATAGATAGAAGATAGAAGATAGATGATAGAAGATAAATAGATAGATAGATAGATAGATAGATAGATAGATAGATAGATAGATGATAGATGATAGATGGTAGATAGTAGATAGAAGATAGAAGATAGATGATAGAAGACAGATAGATAGATAAATAGATGATAGATAGATGATAGATAGATAGATAGATAGATAGTAGAAGATAGATAGATAGATAGATAGATGATAGATAGATAGATGATAGATAGATAGATAGATAGAGATAGAAGATAGAAGATAGAAGATAGATGATAGACGATAGACGATAGACGATAGACGATAGACGATAGACGATAGACGATAGACGATAGACGATAGACGATAGACGATAGACGATAGACGATAGATGATAGATGATAGATATAGATAGATAGGGATAGAGAGAGAGAGAGAGAGATAAAAGAAGATAGATAGATGAGAGAGAGAGAATGAAAAGTATAGCAGAAGATATATGATAGATAACATAGATAGAAAATAATTAGACAATAGAGAAGAGAAGAGAAGAGAAGAGAAGAGAAGAGAAGAGAAGAGAAG
>WNWU01000069.1:898102-913528 GCA_012654045.1 Ptyas mucosa
TTTGTTTCATCCAGGTTTTTCCTACGTAAATCAAGATCTTTATACAGCCATGGTTCAGTGAAATCCTATTCACTAGTTTCTAGGCTTTTTCAGACATCAAACCAGCATTTTGCTGTCTATTGGGAGATTAAAGGGAGACTAAGATAGATCTATTTCGGACTAATATATATTATATATATATATATGGATGTGGTCTCCTTTTTGGTAACATCCGCCTCACCGTTGCCCTGTGAGGAAGGCGGGGCTGAAGGAGTAGGGAGCAACGGCCTTCAGGTGCTCACTGAATATTGAGAATTTGAATTGGGATCTCTAGCTGCCACCCGGTGCAGTCCATGAAGCAGGAGTTCCTCCTTTGTCCCGACTTCTGAAGACAGGCAAATGCATGCTAGGAAAGGTATTGAGGCTTGGATAAACACAGTGGTTCCTCGACTTACGACCACCCCAAATTTTCCATTGCTAAGCGAGACATTGGTTAGGTGAGTTTTGCCTCACGGTTCGAAACTACGACCTTTCTTGTCGCCGTTGCTAAGTTGAATCGCTGCAGTGGTGAAGTTAGCAACAGGGTTCTGAAGGGAAGCTGGCTTCCCCACTGACTTTGCTGGTCAGAAGGTCGCGATGAGATTGTGTGACCCCACCCAGGGACGTTGCAACCGTCATAACTATGAGTCAGTTGTCGAGTATCTGAATGTGGGTCACTGTCATGGTTGTAAGTTGTGAAAAATGGGGCTAAGTTCCTGTTTTTCAGTGCCGTTGTAACTTTGAACGGTCGCTAAATGAGCTGTTGTAAGTTGGGGGCTGCCTGTACAGGGTGGGCGTGGCTTATTCAGCGGTATTAATGTGGAAGACCCCGTGCTACCACTGTGTTGGGAACAAGCTGTGGTGTAACAGTGATGGGAGAGAGGGACATTCTTCATCTCCTTGCTTGTGGGCATCTCAGAAGCTTCTGGTTGGCCACCATGAGAGACTTAAGATTCAGCCTTAGCTGAATCCAGTAGAGTGGGACTCTTGTTCTTAGGACTATATGGGTGGCCCTTTGGTTCAGGCAGGGTCACAGCGTAAACCCAGAGTCACTACTACTTCCATTCACACAGTCCACCAGCTTCTGTTCTCCTGTATCTCAGCATATGGGTGAAGGACAATCCTTCTGAGCTTGATAGATATCCGTGGCTTTTCCGACAGTTGCGGTTATTTCGGCTTTCCTGCCTTCTTCGAGTGAGTAACGGGCTGCTGTTTCCGATATCCACCAATGCTCTCAACGGGTCCTGGGCGAGAAAAACAAACCAGGTGGCGGGTGTGATAAATGCCACGGGGGTGGGGAGCTTCTTCTGTGGGTCCATCAGCAGCGGGAAGGAAGACCAGCACTGCAAAGGACGATACCTCCTGCCAGAAATTCCATCAAGAGACTCAGATTGTCTTCCCTTCCCCATCGTAAAAAAGATTGCATCATTTTTTAAAGACTTTGAAGTACATTTTTTTCCTCTTCCCTCCCCGTTCCTTTTCCTTATATGTCTTTCCAGAACGCTGCTGTGGGAAACAGAATGTTCCAGAGTAAATAACACAAGTCCTCAAGACTCAGAAGTTGGGAATTTGTGACTTCAACGGTTGCTGGTTTTTTCAGCTTGAAACTCTGGGGCTGGTTTTTACACAATATGCTACCCCCCCCCCCCGAACCGAACATCGCACATTACACAACCTGTTCTGTTGTGGCTTTCAACCAGTGGTGAAATCCAATTTTTTTTTACTCTGTGGGCGTGGCTTGGTGGGCATGGTGTGGCTTGGTGGGCGTGGCAGGGGAAGAATACTGCAAAATCCCCATTCCCTCCCCACTTCTGGGGGAAGGATATTGCAAAATCTCCATTCCCACCCCACTCTGGGGCCAGCCAAAGGTGGTATTTGCCGGTTCTCCGAACTACTCAAAATTTCCGCTACCGGTTCGCCAGAACCTGTCAGAACCCGCTGGATTTCACTCCTGCTTTCAACCTTAACCTGAGCAAGGATGGTAAGAGTATACAGTAGTGGCCAAAATTGTGGAAACCTTTTGGGGAAAGTGTATTTTTGAGGTTTGATGGCTAATAACACCACTTTTATTTTTATTTTTGGAGTTTCAAGATCATCCTATTCCACTGCTGGAATGGCCTGGGAATAGCCCAGACCTTCACCCAATTGAATATCTATGGAGCCGACTAAAGAAATTTGTTAGTCGGAAGCGACCCAGCAATAAAACCCAGTTAATAGAAGCAATCATTCCATCTTGGTTTCACATTATAACAGCTGCAGAACTAAGAAACATGATTCATTCCATGGGAAGATGTTGTAAGCAGTGGTGAAATCCAAATTTTTTTACTACCAGATATGTGGGTGTGGCTTGATGGGCATGGTGTGGCTTGGTGGGCGTGGCTTGGTGGGCATGGCAGGGGAAGGATACTGCAAAATCTCCATTCCCACCCCACTCCAGGGGAAGGATATTGCAAAATCTCCAATCCCAGCCTATTCTGGGGCTAGCCAGAGATGGTATTTACCAGTTCTCCGAACTACTCAAAATTTCCGCTACCGGTTCTCCAGAACCTGTCAGAACCTGTTGGATTTCACCCCTGGTTGTAAGGCCATAATTCATGCTAAAGGTTACCCAACAGTATTAACTGACATGGTGATAATTTTTGCATATCTCATTTTTTTCTCCGTGTTTCACTTTTCTTCTTTATGCTGTAACTGCTATTCTAATAGCAAATCCTTCATAAAAGTTATTGCAGTACATTCTTGATTAAATTATCTTTCCATTGATATATAATTTTATGGTACTACTCCAAACGAAAGTGGTGGTATTAGCTTGATTTGAGAAAATACACTTTTCCCCAAAAGGTTTCCACAATTTTGGCCACTACTGTAGATGGCTCCATTCATTGGCCTTTAGCTTCCCAGACTGACCTTTGACTTGTTTCTGGAGGACTTGACCTCGGGGTTGGTTGGAGTTACTCTGCTGGATGGTACTAGGTCCCACGTGGTTTACAATCAGGACCTGTGGTGGGTTTTCTTCTTTCATGGGAAGAAGGAGAAGAAAGAAAGATGTGAATAGAGACATGGAAGGGGTCTCATCTGTGTTAGACCAGAAGTTGCAGTGATGTGACCAACTCTCTAGTTCTCTTCGCTCAACTTTCCTCCAGATCCTCTCAAGATGGGTGAGAGCTACAACTCCCAGAATTCCCAGTGAGCAGTGCAAAACCCTCAAAGATCATGCCTTCAACCTCATCTGTTTCTCCAGCTGTGCCAAATTCATGAGGCCTAGCAGTATTATAATTATGGTGGCAAGCCAACCCAAGAGTTAAGAAATCTACATCTCTCTACATCTCCTAGGTTTCGTTGGTCTCCAAGGTCTAGAAGTTCCAGACAGCATGGCGATTGGTCAAGGATAACGTTGTGTCCTACAAAGGAAGGGTCATGGATGCTTCACCCTTGTTCTAGATCTCTGCAAACAAGCCCAAAGTCTTGTTAAGTCGTGTTCTACCTGCTTGATGTCCAACGGGAAACTTGAGTTTTGTGGGAACTGGAAAGATGTGGGAAAGATTTCCTATAGAACCATCTGGGGTTTTGGCGGGTGGCATCTGGTTTCCTGGCCCATTGTTGTCCTGACTGGAGGGGGACCAGTGTTTCATTTGCAAAATCTGTAAAGAGATTTTTTTTAAAAAAAGATATTGATCCAGATTGGATCATTAAGGTAAGGAATTCTGATAGCACTTTCACTGGGAGTTATCCCTCCTGTCTGTGATGTAACCGTGGTTCTTCATCTGATGTACTTTTCATCTGATGGTGTAGCCACCATAACTTCATCTGACTTCTAGGCCCATGCTATGCTCATTCTTTGTAAAGCCATCTTACCTTGGAGGAGGTAGGTTCAAGAGGTCCCTGCTTCCCTGTTTTCCTTTCCCAAGATGGCTCGTTGTCTCCTTCATTCTGAACCTGGTGGTGTGTCCAAACTTTCCTCTGGAACATTCCTCCAAGACCGTTGATGCTGGCCGTGCCTTTGGAGTGATGTTCTGGAGTGAAACTGGGCTGCTGCGACTCTACCTTCTCCTCCCCAAAATACTGTGCGGAGGAGACCTTCCTCCCGAGGTCTTTCTCCTGGACTTGGGATCGCCGGTGGGCAGCGATCAAAGCGATCTGCTTGGTGCTATCAACCATCTCCTTCAATGTTTTCAGAGTCAAGAGGCCATTGAGGGCGTCTGGCCTGGAATTTTTCCGACCGGAATCTTGGGAAGATGGAGAACGTAGCTTGGAGGCGACCTTTTGTGAAGGGATGCCTGAAGTCTTCTTCTAGAAGCCAAAGTGTTTACAAGAGAATATTTGTACATGGTCCCATTCAAAGGCTAGCTATTCTGCAGACCTGGTTGATGATTGACCAAGGATGTCATTGATGACTTCCCTTGATATGAAACCAGCTGAGCTTTCCCCATATGTACCACCAGATCCCTGCAAGCCATTATCTTCTTGAAATGGCTTTTTTTTTGGGGGGGGGGGTTAAGAAATCTTCTCCGGGGTGAAGACTCTGTTTCAACTCCTGCTCGGTTTCTCTGGCTGTGGTGTGAAAACTTGAGGAACGTTGCTTGGCGCTGACCTCATTGCTTACAAGGCTGTCTCTTACCATAATAAAAAAGTGAAATCACAGAAGGGAGACAGAATGGCTTTGGATCAGGGGTGGGCTTCAAAAATTTTGGCAAGAGGTTCTCTGCTTGGTTGCTGGGAGGGCGTGGCCATGGTGGGCGTGGCCTAGTTGGACTCCTGCACCACGGTGGGAGAGGGGCGTTTTAGTCCTCCCGGGCTCTGGAGGGCAAAAACAGACTCCCCAGGCTCCAGGGGCCCTCTGGAGGCCAGTAGGCCCATTTTATGCCCTCCCCGAGCCTTCGTGCACATCCTGCACTTACCTGCATGCAAAACAGGCCACGTGGGGATTCCTGGGAGGGGCAGGGGGTGGGGTGGGCAGGGCCAGCTAGAAATGGGATTTGGGGGTTCTCCGAACTGCACAGAACTTTACTTAGAGGTTCTCCCGAACCCACAGCAGCCCACCCCTGCATTGGATGCCCGGTTCCTTAAGCTACAAAGTCCCCTAAAATACATTCTGAGCTTTTCCTTTTTTAATTGAAATAGTTGAAGGATCTATTTGTCCTCCACTTCTGGTCTTTCTTTCTTTGCTCTGAATCTTGACTTTTTGCCTGTTCTCTACCACATGCCTCTTTCTGAGAGACTTGGCCTTGCTATAAACCAGGACTCTCCAAACTTGTCAACTTTAAGTCTTGTAGACTTCAACTGCCAGAACTCTGGGAGTTGAAGTCCACAAAGCTTAGAGTTGCCAGGTTTTGGAGACCCCTGCTATAAACAATGGCATGTACCGGCTCCCTGAAATCCTAACTCTGACAGATAGATCCCGATGAGGATAAGAGATTAGCATTCCCGTATATATCTCCTCGTTTGAACTTCAAGGACAAGATGAAGCAAACGCAAAGCAGAAGCAGCATAGAAGGTCTTTTGATGGACTAACCTGGTGGACAGGTGTTAACAGATGAAACAGATTAGGAGTGTGGTTCCACTCACGAGTCACCTTCCTTTTTGCTGGGGTGTTTTTAGAAGAGGACCGGTAACTGTCACTAAGAAAATGCAAGATAAAAAACACCAATATGAAACATTGGGCAGATGAGTTAGCAGATGCCCATTGGGAAGGAGATCTAGTCTTTGGATTATAGGCGCGGTTGAGTAAACCCAACTCAAATCAAATGGAAAATTGGGATTATTTAATTAGGGCAGCAAGACACAGAAAAAAAACGTTGAAGCCCTGCAAAAGTAGAGGACGAAAAGGACTATGGGTTCACTTAGAAAGAAATTCCACAATATTCCCTTTAACGAATTGGGTCCATCTCTGTCAGGTGCAAAAGACCAGGATCATACATGAAGTTCCAATTAAACTGATTTATTGCTAATCATGCCTGTGCATAGGAATCGATTCAAGTAATGCTTAGCACTATTTTGGTGCTAGGAAAGGGTCAAAGGGATTCAAGAAGAGTTGGGCTTAGTCTCTTTGTGACAACGTAGCAATTCTAGGCTGATTTCTCTTTTAACTCCACCTCCAGGTTCTGCCACTTCTACGATCTCCAATTTGATAAGGTAAAGTTTCATCTTGCACATATGTGCTAGTCGTTCCCGACTCTAGGGGGCGGTGCTCATCTCCGTTTCAAAGCTGAAGAGCCAGCACTGTCCAGAGACATCTCCATGGTCATGTGGCCGGCATGACTCAATGCCAAAGGCGCACAGAGCGCTGTTACCTTCTCACCAAAGGTGGTCCCTGTTTTTCTACTTGCATTTTTACATGCTTTCGAACTGCTAGGTTGGCAGAAGCTGGGACAAATAACAGGAGCTCACCCCGTTATTTGGCACTAGGGATTCGAACCACTGAACTGCCGACCTTTCGATCGACAAGCTCAGTGTCTTAGCCACTGAACCACCACATTTCCAATTCGATAGATGTCATCAAAGTGTTTTTGCCATTGACGGATCCTTTTTTCTTTTGGCTAAAAGCTGTCATTACCTGTCTGAATCCACCACAATTGGGGGAAGTTCAAATTTGGGTCCTGGAAGGGAAGCTTTCTTGTGATCGACGGATCCTTCTAGATTTTCCTCTCTGTTGCAGTCTTGTCTCGGAATCTGTCCAGAATGGAACTATCCCACAAAACATAAAAAATAAAAAAATTGAAATCTTAGTTCATCAGCTGATGGATGCGTCTCATGCAAAGTTGACCTTACCTAGTGTTATTTCTGTATCACACCGTTCTCATTTCATATAGATTTAATAAATAAATAATAACAATGATAAGCAACTTCCCCCAGTCTCCCTCTCTGGGGAATCCCCATTTAGGGGAATAGAGGAGAATTCTGTCTTACCTGCCACGCGTTGGACATCAACGAGTGAAGCACCATCAGACGATCCAGAGTTCCTTCCTCTAATTCATGGAAATACAGGCGATACAGTTTTTCGAGAGGTCCCAGGACTGGGATATTGTGATCTACAGAAAAGACAGAAAGCTTCCAGAGTTGATGGCCCCAAAGACCTAGGCAAATTCCCAGAGAAACCAACGAAGATAAGGATGATGTAGTAATAAGATCCCCTTTGGAAAGCCACGTCTGGTGTTTTTAGTGAAGTATGGCTGGAAGCTAGAGAAAAGCATGACCAGAGAAAGCTCTTGAGATATCAGTTGAGGTCCTCCAGTCCTACCTTTGATCAGGGACCACTGCTGTTGAATAAGCTCTTCACAGAGATGTCGATACTGCTGGTGGCGCTGGATGATGAAATCCTTCTGGCAGAGGAGGTTGTCCTTGTACAAAGCGTTGGCTTGGAGTTCTGTCTTCCCCACTTCCAACTCGTGGGTCTTGCACAAGAGGCTCAGAACTTCCCGTTGGTCCTTGCTGGTGGTTTGTTCCGGGAGCAACTTCTCCATCTGGGAAACTTTCTTCTTGGCATTTGCCAACCTTTGCTCCAGGTCAGCCTAAATTAGGAAAGGAGAACTTGGAAGTCTCTGGTGTCCCTTCCACTGGACAGTGGGGGACAAAGTTCTCCATTTCTGAAGAAAGGTCTAAATATTAAGCAGTTATTGAATGCTAAAGTGAAAGAGGAGCTCTTACTATTTTGAAGGGACCTGTTGTAACCTAGGCCCAAGTAGTTATTACCAGACGCAATTAGTCCTAAACAAACATATTTTATTAGAACAGCTGAGAATTACTTCATTCTCAGCTTAGTCCAAATTAAATCCAAAACAAATTCTTCATAAACAGTCCTTTGGCCTTATCACCAACCTTTGTCTCCTTTGGCACCCTGCCAAAGGCTTTTCTTGGCAATAGTTCAGAAGCAAGAGATGCTGACAAGAACAAATGCAGCAACGTTGCTTTCCTACAAAGATCCCAAGAGCCGTTGCTGCTCTTTTAAGCCTTCTGGGAGGGGACAATCATCTCCTGGCCTTACTCCTGAGTCGTCCTTTTTGCTTTAGCTGCTCTTGCCTTCTGGCAGCTCTTTGCATGCGTGCACTAGGAAGAGGCTCCTCCTGTTCCTCTGCCTCTCTGCTATCTGCCTCTGGAGGCTCCGGAGTCCATGCATCGCTCCCAGATGGCCCTGGCCCCATCCCTGCCTCCGAGGCAGAGCCCTCGTCCGGGCCTTCCCCTGACTCTAGGACTGGTCCATGTTCCTCCCCAGCCTCCTCACTGTCCAACTCCGCTGCCAGCTCCTCAGCCTGCTGGCGGACACAACAGGACCCAATTTCTTTGATGTGGCCAGATCAAGTCAAAATAGTGACCACAATGCTCATAATAAAGAAACAGTCTTCAATTCCATGGGTTTTGGAATCTGACAGTAGCATTGTACAATCCAGCCATGCAATCCAATAAAGCAATACATTGCAAAGCTTTCGGGAAGTTATAGTTTGGGACAGTGTCCTCTTTCTTTTTGCTGAAAAATTCCCACTTAAAAACTCCCATCCCCAAACAACGAAGACCTGGAATTTATGTCTACAACATAACAACACCCAAGATGAGACGTAAACATTCCACTATATTCACAGCAAACTTCAACTAACCCATTTTGAAAGTCAGCTTAGAGGGAACAGACATTTATTCATTAAATCATAATGAATTAATTAGATAGGTCAATAAATAAGTACCGCATTTTTTTTTTCATTTAATGAAAATGCTCCCCAGATTTTGGAAGTAATATGAGTGGGAAGGTGTTGTTGTTCACAGGGACACACACTGACTGAGCTTAACTGAACAATTCTGAGCCAATTGCGAAACTGCCTTCCTGCCATTACCTTTAAGGCAGCCGTTTTCCGCTGCTCTGCCACCAGGGTGTTTATCTCTTCCCTGGCAATTGCGATCTCCACAGGTTCCAGGAAATCTTCCTGGTCAGCCTCCTCGTCTTCCTTTTCACTGGGATGGTGTGTTTTGGCACTTTGGCCACCTTGACGAACTCTCTCATGCTCCCAGCTGGAAAGGAAGGAAGGAAGGAAGGAAGGAAGGAAGGAAGGAAGGAAGGAAGGAAGGAAGGAAGGAAGGACATTGTGACTAGATCTGTTCCAAGCTTAAGACTTGGAAGTCTACACCAGTTCTTCTCCAGTTGGGTACCCTTGAGTTGACTTCAATGCCCTTAATTGCAATATGTGACTGTTCTCCAGTTTTGAGTGACCAATTTTCTGAAAGGAACCTTTGTGATCATCGTTGATTTACAAGATCTCCGTTCAACTGGGATGGGTCTAAAGAACCATTGCTTTGATCTCCAATTCCCTACCACTTGTCTAAATTCCTCTGTTTAAGCCTATCCCATGAACTGGACCTCCTTGTCTTTAGCTGGAATCTGTTTCGCTGGGATTTCCACTCTTGTTCTAATTCTGCTGTCCCTCAACAAGCTAAAGATGGGTTGAGGGGGGGAAGGTCCTTTGGCTCACTCTGCAATCAGGAGAAGATGCCTGGAGGTGTCTACGTGGAGTTCCATGTTGGTATTCTCCAACTCCATTAAACTGCGTCGCATGTCCATCTGTTCCTTGAAGGCCCCTACCAATTGTTTTCGTAATTTCTGCAACTGATGGCCATCCTCCTCCAAATCCAGAGGAGTCTCCCCTGAGGACGACAAGAAGTAAGACCTTTCACCCAAGTGCTGGAAATGTGGTAAAGAAGTTGGTACTTATTACCACATGTGGTGGTCTTGCCTAGAGATCAAAAGATACTGGGTCAAAGTACGACAGTGGTTACATGAAATATTAGATCAGGAGGTACCATTGTCCCCAGAGTTCTTTCTGTTGGGTATAATAGGCGAAGGCCTAAACAAAAATAAAATTCAACTCACAATGCAGATAATAACTGCAGCCAGATTAGTGCTAGCAAAATGTTGGAAAAGCAAAACTCAACCGCTAGAAGAAACGCTAATAAATAAAATCTTAGAGTGTGCAGAAATGGCGAAGATAACGAGTTTGTTAATGGATGATGAGACAAGTAAATTTAATGAAATATGGGGAAACTGGTATAATTGGCTAAGTAACAAGAAAAAGTAAATGATATGCTTTATATATTAATAGCTCTGATGAAATGTACATACAGTCTATAAATATAATAGAGAGGAATTTAGTCTAAGATGAAATAGATTGGATATAAGATATAAGATATATAACGGATAAGAAACACTGTATCTCCGAACGATATCTAGAAGTTTGTAAACTCTTTTTTTTTATTATTTCTTTTCTTTTCTTTTCTCTTTTTTTTTCTATTTTTAATTCTGAAAACTCAATAAAGTATTTTTAAAAAAAAAAAAAGAAGTAAGACCTTTCTACACCTCCGTTTAAACAATTTACTTTTGAAGCTAGTTTCTAGCTTCTAGAACAGTGTTTCTCAACCTTGATGGCTTTAAGATGGGTGGGCTTCAATTCCCAGAATTCCCCAGGCAGCCAGAATTCTGGGAGTTGAAGCCTGCCCATCTTAAAACTACCAAGATTGGAGAACATCGTTCTAGAATGAAATATCATGCACATTAAGCTAAGTATAAACCCTGGTTAAACAGAGGCAAAGTCAGTGGTGGGATTCAGCCGGTTCGGCTTATTTAACCGGTTGTTAAATTGCTGGCTGGCCCCGCCCCACCCTTTCCAGGATTCCCCACGCTCCCCGTTTTTGCTCCCTGGAGGCTGCAGGGAGATCTACTAGGCCCAAAATGGAGCATGGGCAATGGCACCCCTCCCCCACAGCCAGTTTTTGCTCCCAAGGGGGTGCAGGAGGTCGAGTGCTGCCTGTCACACCCCCTGGTCACATCCACCATGGCCACGCCCACCCACCTGGTCATTAGGGCAGAGAACCAGTTGTTAAATTATTTGAATCCCATCAGTGGGCAGGGTTATTTCCAAGGAGCTATTTATGGGTTAATTGAGGAGTCCTACTTCCACACCCTTCCATTTTTTTTTTCCAAAGAAGTTGTAATTTTGCAAAGATGGGTTCCTTCAATCTCCCTTCCAGCTCTTTTCCATGCCTTCCTTAGTACCCTAGCAGCATCTCTCATGCTGACATCTCAGAAATATAGAAACTCTTTTAAGAAAACCACGTCATGATTTAGTGCCCCTGAAGAGGCCAACATCTCACCTTGAGCTTGTCCATCTTTGGCCCCGGGGCTCAGGAGATGTTTCTCCTGGTTTTCAACCTTGACCTTCAAGCATTCAATCTCACGCCGGAGGTTCGAAATGATGCTGGTGTACTGTGCGATGTGGTAAGAGACGTTGAGAAGATTACGCTTGACCTGTTGAGGCAGAAACATCTGGTCAAGAATACTAATTAATATGAAGGAGAAGAAGAAACCAGGTTGGGAAGAATCATGATTTTAATGATGTTCTGAGGCTCTTTAGCTCAAAGTTTCTGTGTCTGGTGGCCTTTTGGATTCATGGTCCGTTGAAACATATACACCACCACCCCTAGTAGCGACTGCAAACTGGATTGTTTCTGAAAGGGGAGTCCCTGAGAGATGAGGAAGCTTCTCTATGGAAGAAGGATGCTTGTAGGTACCTAACTTTCCAAAAATTATTACAAAAGAGAAGTTCTTTCCCTTCTATTCGAAAACCTATACTTCTAAAGGATAAATATTTTGCTTACCATCTGTGAATGAGTATGGAGATAACAAGAAAGAAAGAAAGGAAGGAAGGAAGGAAGGAAGGAAAAAAGAAAGAAAGAAGGAAAGGAAGGAAGAAAGAAAGAAAGAAAGAAAGAAAAAGAAAAAAGAAAGAAAAAAGAAGGAAGGAAGGAAGGAAAAAAGAAAGAAAGAAGGAAAGGAAGGAAGGAAGAAAGAAAGAAAGAAAAAGAAAGAAGGAAGGAAGGAAGGAAGGAAGGAAGGAAGGAAGGAAGGAAGGAAGGAAGGAAGGAAGGAAGGACTGTTAAACTATAAACATCAACTTAACCCCAGAAAAGAAGAGCAAGTAAGAAAGCAGCTCAAGATAAACCCACATTAATTCTGTTTTGTATACGATGGAGTAGAAGGATAATCTGGCAGGCTTTTGAAATTCAGTTCATTATACCGGAGTATAACATAATATAATAATATCTATTATATTATATAATGAAAGTAAAATAGAGTTCTAATAGTGTCTGCATTGCCTTTTTCTCAGATCTGGCCTACTTTGAAAGCTGGGCAGTTAGCTCAGAAAGGAAGTCTGTCATGTCGGAAAACCAAAATCAACTTTGGTAAGCGAGCATTGGTATGGGTCATTCTTTGCTATCATTGTTAGATTGGACAACCATTTATCTGACACGGAGTAGGGTTTCCTGCCTGAGCAGGGGGTTGGATAAGAAGACCTCCAAGGTCCCTTCCAACTCTGTTATTCTATTCTATAAATTTCTGCACTGGCCACCCCCATCTAGGTGATCGTCCTTTTCTCGCTCTGACCCTCGTTTTGATGTTCTTGGCTCGATAGGCGTACATCAACGTTGTCCGAGATTCTTCAAAGCAATTACTGGCTGGGCTGATGTGAGCGATCATCACTGTCCTGCTGTTGCCTCCTAAGGAGTCCTAAAGAGATAAGATTCTTGTGAGCATCTGGCTCTTGGAGCCAACAAAACTAAACTCTAAAAAAGTGCATTGGAAGGGGGTTGTACTGCAGTATGGACAGCCCTTGACTTACGACCACAAGTGAGAGCCCAAGCGAGAGAGCTGTGAAATCCATTTTGTCCCATTTTTATGACCTTCCTTGCCGGAGTTGTGAAGTGAATTAATTGCAGTCGTTAAATGAAAGAACACGGTTGTTAAGGGAATCCGGCTTCCCTATTGACCTTATTCGTAGACTTAAGACTTGAACAAACTAGCTGAATACCCGCGCTCCACTACGAAATTATGCGATCGGGCTTGATAAGTCAACACTTAAGAGTATCCTTCAGGTATAATTTGTTACCTTCAATAAACGGGTCAGTTTGCTGTCTCGGAAATTGATGTATTGAGTTCGGCTGCTCCCCTTTTCGCTCAGCGCATTGATGCAGTTCCCCAGTGCAAGGAGGGACCGGTTGATGTGGGCTCCTTCCTTCCTCCTTTTGCCCTGATTTTGTGTCTGGGGAGAAGGAAAGAAGACAGTCACTTCTTGGAAGAAAAAAAAAAAAACCACACACACAAGAATGATTCAGCAGCAGACGGTCTCGAAGTTCTGGTGGTGAAAAGTTCTTTCAAAACCAGATTAAAATCATTTTAACACAGGGCTTCCCCTGTTAGAACAGAGTTCTAACGGCTCTAAGTAGACCCTTATTGATCAAATGGTTGACTCTTCGGTATGCAAACAGATGCCTTAGTCCTGAGTTACACAGCTTGGGATCAGAGCAGGAAAAACTTGCAAATTTGGTAGAGGTCTCTTTTAAGCAATGACCTCTGAGAGATGGGAACTGATAGAAGAGAAATTTTGTAGCTCAGGGTTGAACCGTTGGGTCCTTGGTGCTCTCTGAGCTTGGTGGTTTTCTTGCAGATGTTTCATGACCCAACTGGGTGACATCATCAGTGCTAGAAGGAAGAGGGTTTTGCGGAGTGGAGGAAGAAGAAGAGAGGAGTAAAAGGACTATGGGTCCTTGGTGCTCTCTGAGCTTGGTGGTTTTCTTGCAGACGTTTCATGACCCAACTAGGTGACATCATCAGTGCTAGAAGGGAGAGGGGTTTGCGGGAAGGAGGAGGAGGAGGGGGAGGAAGAGGAGGAGGAGGAAGAGGAGGGGGGTGGCTGTAGGGTCTTTGATGACCAAATTAGGTGATGTTATCAGTGCTAGGTAGCATCATTGGCTAGAGAATTGAAGGATGGTTGACCTCACCTGAGCAGCTCTTTCTGATCCAGCCAGGTCAACCATGAAGAGCCTTCCAACACGCACTTCCTCACCGATGCCTTCCACTCGGTTGGTCTGCTTCACGGACACTTGTAGGACAGCATGTGACCGTGAGGAGGTCTTGTTGGCAGCCGTGGGCTCCTGAGTACGTTCCTTGTTCCCTTTGGTCAACAACTGCATGATCTTTCAAACACAAACACATCTACGTGTCTACAAAGACAGGGTGAGATTTGAAAGCCGAAGAACTCGCTGGAATTCTTAGGAGACCCAGTTAAGATGGTTCTTAAGTCATCAGAACTTAGGAAAACTAGGTCCTCGAATGTCCCAAAGGTGCTTTTTTCAAGAGGCAACTGGTTTTTCTTTGAAGACGTTTTGCTTCTCATCCAAGAAGCTTCTTCAGCTCTCTTCTAAATGTCTACGGAGATTCTCAATCACCCAGGTTATGATTGTCCCAAAGGTGCTTTTTCAAGAGGCAACTGGACTTTCTGGTTTTTCTTTGAAGAGTTGAAGAAATTTCTTGGATGAGAAGTGAGATATCTTCAAAAGAAAAACCAGAAAGTCCAGTTGCCTCTTGAAAAAGCACCTTTGGGACAACCATGAACTGAGATTCTCCATAGATCCTTGAATGTTCATTGCAAGTCTAGACTAGGGTTAGAGCTCCGTTTGACCCCAGTCTTTCTCCTGTGAGATCTCATTCAACATCTCTCTTCCAATTCTTCCTTGGATTGTGTAGATCAACTGGATGGAGACCCTTCTTGCAACAGGATTAATTCCTGCATACGGCCTTCTTCCCTTCCCATCAAAAGTTGGTGATACTTACTTCCTGGGCATTTGTCGTTGAGACTTCCGTTATTCCTGCAATCTGGATGCACCCTTTGGAATCTTCTCTCAGCTCAAGATAGCCCGTGGATGGATTCAGGAGATCACGGATAATTTCATTATAAACCTGAAAGGAAAAAGAGAGAAACGAGGACACTAAACTTCCTCTTTGCCCATCTTGTCCAAAAGTGCTTGCTAAGGCTTGACATTCATTCTTCTACATTCTGGATCTTTCCCATCAGTTGCTTCTAGATCCCATTTTATCCCCCTGAAGATTCAACTGGGTCATTCTCTTGCAAAGTGGTTAGAGGACCCCAAGGATGAGGCTTCTCTCCTAGATGTTTCCTTTTTGTGGAGAAGAGGGTGGGAAGACTTGGGGGTGCTTGGTTTGATTTCATTCCTACCACCCCATCGGATGCTCCAAGATATGTCTCTTCTCACTTTAACCTGTGATCCTGTAAACATGGTGATCTCACCTCCAGGTACGACATGCAGACCAAATAATTCTGGTCATCTCCTGTGGCCTCAATGGCTTGAAAGAGATCGTGGAGGGTACGGATGTATATTCCAGGTTCTGAATCCGTCCCCAGCATAGTGTAGGTTTTCCCAGCTCCTGAGAGAAGGAAAGGGAGGGAGGGAGGGAGGGAGGGACAAAGGGAGGGAGGAAGGGAGGGAGGGGAGGGAGGGAGGGAGGGAGGGAGGAAGGAAGGAAGGAAGGAAGGAAGGAAGGAAGGAAGGAAGGAAGGAAGGAAGGAAGGAAGGAAG
>WNWU01000069.1:913538-948904 GCA_012654045.1 Ptyas mucosa
AAGGAAGGAAGGAAGGAAGGAAGGAAGGAAGGAAGGAAGGAAGGAAGATGATAGTAGGTATGTAGATGAGAGATGAGAAAGAGATGATAGATGGATAAATAGAGGAAGAAACGAAGGAAGGAAGGAAAGTAAGGAAAGAGGAGAAGGGAGGGACGAAGGAAGGAAGGAAGATGATAATAGGTACGTAGATGAGAGATGAGAGAGAGAGATGATAGATAGATGGATAAATAGAGGAAGAAACAAAGGAAGGAATGAAAGAGGAGAAGGAAGGAAGGGATGGACAAAGGAAGGAAGGAAGGAAGGAAGATGATAGTAGGTATGTAAGTGAGAGATGAGAGAGATAGATGATAGATAGGTGGATAAAGAAAGAAAGGAAGGAAGGAAGGAAGGGAAGGAAGGAAAGAGGAGAAGGAAGGAAGGAAAGAAGGAACAAAGGTAAATGGACATTCTCAGTTCCAGAGAATCTCCTTCCATCTCTCTTCCCCTCGTTCCACCAACCCCAACATCAGCAGAGCTATTTACCTGTGGGCCCATATGCAAAAATGGTAGCGTTGTATCCCGAGACGACCCCTTCTATGAGGCTTTTAGTGGTGGACAAATACACCTCCTCCTAGCAAGAATGACAGGTGACAATCAGAGGTGCTTTGAAAACGACTTGCATTCGTGCCTTCAAACTTCTCAAGATTTCAAGCTACAGGTTTCAGCCGCCAGATGACTTTATTGAGCTACGGTTGGAGTTAAAACTCATAGTACTGAGGCTTCCTTTTTTTGTGTTGTCCTCAAGTTATGACCGTAATTGAACTGGGCAATTACGGCCGTAACTTGTGACGGTCGTAAAGCAGTTATATTGGGGGACAAACCCATCATCCTCGGACGTTCTGGGTAAGGATAAAGGGACTTTCATTCTAGCTCAGCTGCGGGAACGTGTAGCTTCCAGACATGTTCCTGCAGCATGAAGCTACCAATGATTTGGTCTTGCTATGTAGCCTGGAGCATGTCATTGTATGAACGCCTCTTTCTCTCAGCTGCCCAACATGCCAAGCAGAAGCTCAGCTTCCTTGCCTCTTGTTAGGACTTTTCCATTACCAAATATTTTGACACTTTCGTGACTCAGGAGGTTTTGCCTCTCCGGGTCAGCAAAGCCACAGAGTGACTTCCATTTCCTTAGCACATTTTCTTAGCACCTCCGGATCCCTTCTTCACGCCCTTCATGAGTGCGAAAAGATTTTTGTACTGCGTGGGGCTCTTAATGAAACGCCAACGTCAGCGAAGCAGGGAAGGCAGCCTTTTAATCATGAGAGGGGCAAATGGAAATCCTTCTCCTCCTTCTTCTTCTTCTTCTTCTCCTCCCCTTCCTTCCTTCCTTCCCCTCCAACTCTTTCCTTCCCTCCTCCTTTCCTTCCTTCCTTCCTTCCTTCCTACCTTCCTTCCTTCTTTCCTTTCTTTCTTCCTTCCTTCTTTCCTTCCTTCCTCATATTCTTTTTCTTTCCTCCTATTCTCCTTTCTTTCATTCCTCCTAGTCCCTTCCTGCCTTCCCCCTGCTTCCCTCCTACCCTTCCTTCCTTCCTTCCTTCCTTCCTTCCTTCCTTCCTTCCTCATATTCTCTTTCTTTCCTCCTATTCCCTTCCTACCTTCCCCCTGCTTCCCTCCTACCCTTCCTTCCTTCCTCCCTTCCTTCCTCCCTCCCTCCCATTGGAAGAATTTCCTTCCTTCCTTCCTTTCCTTCCTTTCCTTCCTTTCCTTCCTTTCCTTCCTTCCTTCCTCTCCCTCCCACTCCTCCTTCCCCCCTCCCTTTCTTCTTCATCCTTCCACTTCTCCCTTCCTCCCTTCCTCCCTCCCTCCCTCCCAGTATATTTTTTCACCTATATCTGAGCAGACAATATGCCTAGCCATTCTCAGAATTATAACTCCAAACCATTCCACCAGTGCTGGGTTTCAAAAATTTTTACTACCGGTTCTGTGGGTGTGGCTTGGTGGGCATGGCAGGGTAAGGATACTGTAAAATCTCCATTCCCTCCCCAATCCAGGGGAAGGATACTGCAAAATCCCCATTCCCTCCTCACTCCAGGGGAAGGATACTGCAAAATCCCCATTCCCTCCTCACTCCAGGGGAAGGTTACTGCAAAATCCCCATTTCCTCCCAATCAGTTGGGACTTGAGAGGCAGAGAGTAGATGGGGGACAGGCCAGTCAGAATTTTTACTACCGGTTCTCCGAACTACTCAAAATTTCCGCCACCGGTTCTCCAGAACTGGTCAGAACCTGCTGAAACCCATCTCTGCATCCCACTAAAGAAAGCTGATAAGTAAGATGTTGTTTTTACAACAACTTATTTGAAGGAGGGATACTTTTCTTTTCTATTTTTAATTGTAATTACTTCTGCTTTTGTTTGAATAACCAAATTATGACCGTGGGGCTTTTCTTTTAATAATTTTCCTTTCTTCCATGGAAACTCAAAGGGAGGCCCGGACTTGCCGAATTGGCCCCAGCAGAGTAAGCTTCCAGAGCTACTCAGATGTATTAGTGCTGGAAATTTTTCAAGAGCGGTACCTTAGCATCCCTAGTAAACATGACTTCATCTCTCAGGAGGGTTAAATTGCAACTTTTAAACTTCGCTGTGGTTTAAAAGGCAATAATTTCATCCCCGGTGACTCAGAGCAAAGGCACAGGATGAATACAAGAAGAAACGGAGAGCAAATTTACATCAGGAAGAGTAAAAAGGAGGTGAGATAATTTGAAGCCTCTTCTTTAACATTAGATGCAAGGACATCGATATAATACTTCATAATCCTGCTCATTTCAGATCAAGAGGTACTGATAAATGCAAATGAGGTTGTGGGCTTAGAAGAGATCGACTCTGAATGTGGAGGAGAAGAATCAACAATGAAAAGATGTCACCTAAGTGCAAGCTACAACTGATGCAATAGTTTAACCTTTAACCTTGTGTTTCTCAACTTTGGCAATTCTTAGATACTTGGACTGCAAATCCCAGAATTCCCCAGCCAGTCCACTCATCTGAAAGTTGCCAAGGCTGAGAAAAACTGATTTAACCAATGTGAACACCCCTATATACTCGAGTATAAGCCGACCCGAATATAAGCCAAGGAACCTAATTTTACCACAAAAAACTGGGAAAACTTTTTGACTCGAGTATAAGCCTAGGGTGGGAAATGCAACAGCTACTGGTAAATTTCAAAATAAAAATAGATACCAATAAAATTACATTAATTGAGGCATCAGTAGGTTAAATATTTTTGAATATTTATTTTAAAGAAAACCAGTAAACTAGTTCTGTAAGTGCATAGTGTAAACTACACTATAACTAAATTACACAAGAGAATGTAGTATATATATCAAAAATAATTCAATAACAATTTAATCTGATACATTGGGTTAAGTGATGTAGGGCTTGATCTAATTTCAGGCAAGTTCAAGCCTCTGTTAAGAGATACCTGCATTCTCTCTCTCTCTCTCTCCCTTTCTTTTTTCCTTCCTTCCTTCTTTCTTTCTTTCTTTCTTTCTTTCTTTCTTTCTTTCTTTTTCTTTCTTTGTCTCTCTCTTTCTTCTGTCTCTTTCTTTTTGGCCTTAGCAAGCCTCCCTGCAGCCCCTGGAAGCCAAAACAGGTTGCTGGAAAAAAGGCAATTTTTCCTCACTTGAATATAAGCCGAGGGGGGCTTTTTTCAGCATTAAAAATGTGCTGAAAAACTAGGCTTATACTCGAGTATATAAGTATTCAACTTCACCTCCTATTCAGATAAAATATCTTGAGATTTACATCGGTCGAACATAATGCAACTTCTCTCTTGGATGCTCATGTAGGAAATACCTGCAGGAGCTTCACCCAATCATGAGATGCCTTCAAGATACAGTAGGACAACATCCATGTTGGTTGGCTGATAGGATGTCTTCCTAAAATGACTAAGCAATACATTTAAAGCTAGCATGAAATAAGATTTGGAAGAAGAAGAAGAAAAAAAGAAACCGGTTACATTAGCAGCTTCCAAGTTACTCTGCCAAGAAGAACTTCCTCACCTGAGTTGCTTGAGGGTCAAAAACCATGTCAAAAATGAATGTTTTCTCCCTCGACCGATTGGCACGCAAAATATCCTCTGGATCTTCCGTTGGGTCCATCAAGACGACGATCTATTTCAGAGAAGTAGATTAGGTTGTTGATAGCCAAGATGCCATGGCAAATTTGCTATGCTGTATTTGCTATACATTTGCTATGGCAAATCTAGACAGCATCCTAAAAAGCAGAGACATCACTCTGCCAACAAAAGTGTGTATAGTCAAGGCGATGGTTTTCCCAGTTGCAATGGATGGCTGTGAAAGTTGGACCATAATGAAGGCCGAGCACCAAAGAATGGAGGCTTTTGAACTCTGGTGCTGGAGAAGACACCTGCGTGTCCCTTGGACGGCAAGGCGATCCAACCGGTCAGTCCTAGAGGAGATCAACCCTGACTGCTCTTTAGAAGGCCAGGTCCTGAAGAGGAAACTCAAATACTTTGGCCACCTAATGAGAAGGAAGGACTCACTGGAGAAGAGCCTCATGCTGGGAGGGCAGAAGAAGAAGGGGACAGCAGAGAACGAGCTGGCTGGATGGAATCACTGAAGCAGTCGATGTGAGTTTAAATGGACTCCAGAGGATGGTGGAGGACAGGAAGGCCTGGAGGAACATTGTCCATGGGGTCGCGATGGGTCGGACATGACTTCACAACTAACAACAACAGCCATGATGCAACTCCCCAACTCCTTAAAACCATAGAACTGGAAAGGGTTCCAGGAGATCATCCAAACTCAACCATTGGCAATTACGCTTTCCTGGATGGAGAATTTACAGCAGTGTTTTTCAACCTTTAAGATGTGTGGACTTCAATTCCCAGAATTCCCCAGCCAGCTGGGAAAGCAGAACCTGGGTTTATGTCTTCTCCCTTGGAACACCCTCAACGGAGGCACTGAAGAGTTATGTCAAGGCAGTTTCCCAACAAAACCTTGGCAGCTTTGCAGATAAAAGCATACGATTAAGGGAAGGGCTTGCACTATAGATTATATATCATTTGCCCTTTTAAAAAAAACCAAACAGAACAAAATTACTGCTGAACATATGGAGGCATAAATGCCAAATTTGGACAATAAATCCACTGAAAATTACAAGATGGTGTTTATCCAATTAACAGACTTGGAATATCAAAGATTACATCTTGCTCCACCATATTCCAGCTTCTGATTATACCCATAAAGGTAAAGGTTCCCCTCGCACATATGTGCTAGTCGTTCCTGACTCTAGGGGCCGGTGCTCCTCTCCGTTTCAAAGCCGAAGAACCAGCACTGTCCGAAGACGTCTCCCTGGTCATGTGGCCAGCATGACTCAACGCCAAAGGCGCACGGAACGCTGTTCCCTTCCTACCAAAGGGGGTCCCTATTTTTCTACTTGCATTTTTTTTACGTGCTTTCGAACTGCTAGGTTGGCAGAAGCTGGGACAAGTCACGGGAGCTCACCCCATTACGTGGCACTAGAGATTCGAACCGCTGAACTGTCAACCTTTCGATCGACAAGCTCAGCATCTTAGCCACTGAGCCACTGCGTCCCTCCGATTATACTCATAGCTCATAGCAAAATCCAATTTTCCGAGAATGCTAGTGGATGACTACATATTTTGTAAATTTCTTTGCTGTCTGGTGGCTGTTAGCTTTTACATGAAGCAATGAACTGATTAGGGCTGTTTAGAGCTATAATTCCTTTGATGTCTTCGTCTCCCTCACAATTAGAATTTTAAATTAAGCATGTTTGGCCATGGGGTTGAGATTGAACCTTGTACAAAAGCAGCCAAATCTGCAGTTGTAGGGAAAATATAAAGCCAGGCTCTATACTGCTTCTTATTCTTATCCACCCCACCTCCCTGTTTGAGAATATGTTGGCATGAGGATAAACGTCTGCTTATTCCAGCTTGTAAATATTTTCCTGGATGGGACAGTTTACTTCCAAATAAAGCAATGGATTGCAGCCAAGCATGATTTCCATCCCACCCCACCCCCCTCTAAGAACTGGCCCTTTGGTGGTATGTTGATTTATTTTCATTATTTATTTATTTATTTATTGGTAAAAGGAGGGAGGGTAAAAAAAGAAGAAGCTGGAAGTGCCATAGAAGAGCTGAGCATGCAAGGAAAGGCAGTTCTCTTCACAACTGGGTTTTTGTTTCCCCCACCTCCCCACCCTAAATTTGCCAGTTTTTAAGAGATATGGACTTCCACTTCCAGAATTCCCCAGTCATGATGCTGGCTGGGGAATTCTGGGAGTGAAAGTCCACACACCTCTTAAAAGTGGTGAAGTCTAGAAAAAACAAACAAACCAAAAACCATGCCTTCAGGTAAATATATTTGTAACTCTGGTGCCTAAGTAAACGCAAGACTTGCCTTTCAGAGTGAGATCACCGTACGGTATAAATAAAATATATAAAATTTTGGATCCGGTTTCTCCAGCTTTTATCATTTCCATGGAACCCAGAGCCCACATCTGTCCTCCCTCCCTCCCCCTCTCACCTGCTCCCTCACTCTGTGGCCAATGACCGTCGCGCCTTCCTCCAACTCAGTTTGGTTGATGGGGCGAATACGGAGAGCCACCTGCAAGCAAGACCAAGAGTCGGGCTTTCCAGAATTTTGGAATTCCTGCAAGGTTTCACACTCACGATTTCTGCACGACCACTACAGGTGCAGAGAGGGTGTCCAAGGCACCCGTTTTCAACCACCTTGTGCCATGCCACCTTTCCGAGGGTGGCAGATAAGATGGAATTGCCTTGCATTTCATCACACGAACAAAGCCAGACGGGAGTAGAGGGTTAAGATTTGAGCATCAGGTTACATTTTGTTTCAATTGGGCTCCTCCTGCAGTTGTGCACAGCTTGGAAAGGAAGCTGAGCCCCTCTGGGGGGCATCTTCTGTGTCAGCATCCCCCCCCCCCAATCTCATTTAAAGGCATGACTGCTAAGTCACAAGGGTGGGGTGATGGGGAAGGACAGGGGCCGTGATCCACCAGCTCTGAAGAACTTACCACCACCTGGTGTTCTTCTGTTCTCAGGTCCTTCATAGTAGCCGAGCCCCCCGAAAATCCCCTCCTTTGGGCTGCACCGGGAGACACGGAGGGTGTCAAGATACCCATCTGGCTGTCTTCAACCAAGCGATTTGCAAGAATGGGAGGAGGAACCAGAGGAGCAGCTCACAAAGGGGAAAAAAATGGCATTTCCCCAAGGGGGTGAAGAACAGGTGATGCAAGACAGACGCAGGGAAGGTGCAAGGCACCAATCTCAAGGAAAAAGGGGCTTTTTAATCACTATTTAAAAGTACACTATTTGTAGCCTATGACTATCATTAAGTGTTGTACCTTATGATTCTTGACGAATGTATTTTTTCTTTTATGTACACTGAGAGCGTGTGCATCAAGACAAATTCCTTGTGTGTCCAATCACACTTGGCCAATAAAAAATTCTATTCTATTTATGAACCCCCCCCTGGATTTGCTAACTATTGAACAATAGCCTTCAAATATGGATGGTTTGAAATCCACCATGTCACAGCCTTCAAATTTTGCCCTCATTCTACTAGATTTTAAGAGATTAGCAATGCCAACCTTCAAAGCACATCTCCAAACGGGCGCAAGAGACAGTAAAATTAAGGCTGCAGTTATTCAACAGCTCCCGATTCAAGTTAAGAGCAACTTTGATCTTGAAATGTTCCCTCCCCACAAAACTGGAAGTTGACAACCTAAACTGACCCCCGAACGGCGTGTTGTCCTCAAATGTTTTGCACATTTCTGCACACGTACCCTGTTATCTCTTTCAGATTTTAGCATCCTAGCAACTCAGCCTTAGGCTACGGACCCTAACGAACGTATTAATTGGAGCAGCACGGATAAGCTGCAATTTTCCTAAAAACGGCGGTCTGACATGGCAAACAAGACACCAGAGACGATTGATTGCGTGTCGGCTTGCTTTATTTCCAATGTTCAACCCACGGAGAGATCCTGTCACAATCGGAATATGGGAGAGTCGAGTCCACCGCCGTGCGGCTTCAACGCAACCAGTCACGCTGGAGAGAAGAGCCTTCATGGCTGGCCTGTCTCTGGGTCACACCAGCCCACCCTCCCGCCGGTGTGGGGGACGCAGCAACGGTCTTCGGCAAAACAGAAGCGCTGGAGTTTCCCCCTCTGGAGATCCTGGGAAATGTCTCAAGGCTGCCTGGGGAATGGGGGGGGGGGGGGACACCATCCCCCACGTGCTCCGAGGAGCATTTTAGCAGCAGCAACAGCAGCACATTCCGGTGGTAGATTGCTAAAAATTAGACCGAAACCCACCCGCCCTCCCTCCCAGTAAAGAAATACAAAATTAAAAGCAGTGCCTTTCGAGGGAGCCCAGCGGGGATGTCGGGAACCAAAAGGCACTACAGTTGTGTCAGAATGAATGGATCCTGTGCAGTCACCGTCCAGAGAGAAAAAAAAATACGGATTTAAAAAACTTCCAAAGATGAGGAGATCTCCTGAAAAGGAACAACTCTCTTCTCAGGACGATCGATGGTGTTGCTGTAAAGGAAGAGAAAAAAAGGTTATTAACACGCTTGGATCCCACGATTCCCCTGGCCTTCCCCCTCTTTGCTCACGGACGAAGGCTTCCTTACCACGGCTTTGGGATTTACTCTGCCTCTACAACTGTGATGATTTCTTCATTGATAAAAAATTCAACGGTCTCTTCCTCCCAGTCGTCCACGTTGCTGTCCAGCTCGTCTGTGTCCACTCCTGGAAAGAGGGAAAGTAAAGTTCAAATGAGATGGATTCTGAAGGCAGAACTTTGCTGCTCTACGATGGTAATGAAGATTCGACGGCGGAAATGCTGTCCTTCAAGTGCCAAAAAATGCAGCCAGAGAGGATTCTTAACCACCTTCCCACTGCAATCTTACTGTACATCTTTGATATGGTTTTCTTCAAAGGCTTGTTTTCTTCATTAACATCCCACTAATTATAGCTTTTATAAACCAGTATCTGCCTTTATCAGAATCACAGGAGGCCAGACGTAAGCAATAGCACTTAAGATTTATATACTGCTTCACAGTTCTCTTTTACAGCCCTTTTACAGCCCCCCCTCCCCAATCTGGGTCCTCCTTTTACTGACCTCGGAAGGACGGAAGGCTGAGTCAACCTTGAGCCTGGTGACATTCGAACTGCTGAAGTGCTGGCAGTCAGCAGAATTAGCCTGCCATACTGCATTCTAGCTCCTGCGCCACCATGGCTCTTTAAATATTTAAATGTTCAATATTAAATATACATCCAATTACACTATACTTCTCAAAATGAACCTGCGTAATCTTGCTTTTCAGACCAGGGGCTCTGTAGGCATTTGGGATCTCGGCTCCCAGATCCAGGCTGGTCAAATACACCTGGAAATTAAGAGATTAACCTAAATTAAGCCAGCAGCTTTCCCTGTCTGACATACCTCCTCGGAGCTCCAAGCGCTCGTTCCTCTGCTCCATGTACAGCTCTTGGGCCATCTTGCGGTATTTTTTGAATTCCTCCATCATTGTTCGCCGTCTGTCGACCAGTTCCTGTTAAGAAACAGGAGTCATTTAAAGCCTCCATCTGGGCCACTGGTCCAAAGCTGCGATTCCCAAGTACCTTTCTTGTTAAAAGTATTTCCATGGGAAAAAATTGTCAACGTGGACGCCCAGCTAAATACACAAAGGACTGGGTGTTAAGGCGGGTACTTAGCACATTCCTAACGGAGGGGATCATCGGAAGGGACTGAGGTTGATGGGGGCCAAAGGCAGTAGCACCGTTGAACCATGTGGTCCCAGATCACCTTCGCTTCGGATTCCCCGGGCAATTTACCTTGGAGGCTTTCGATTGGCTCAGGCGATCTTTCTGTTCAAATATCTTGGAGTACCTCTTCAGATCTTTCTTGATTTGCTGCAGCAAGGAAAAACAGAGAAATGCTTCACCCCTGAATGGAGATGTATGCAGAGAGAAACCCGCTCTCTTCAGCCAAGGAAAGTTTAGCTAACGGTGTAACTGTTACTAGCTGCCCTGAAGATCATCAGGGATTTAAGTCAAGGCTTTCTGCGGGCCAAGTCCTGTCCCGTCCCTTCTCCACCTCTCTTTTGAGCAGTGTTGCCACTTCCTTTTAGCAACAAGTTCTCTTTCAAGCGGGTTTCTGCCCCAAAGGACGCCTCACCTTTATTTGATCCTGGGTGAGCAGGGTTGGCGGCCTGGGTCTCCACAGCAACTGGCAGAACCGGTCTTTGTTATTTTTCTGGAGGAGGCGACCCTGGAAAGTCCACAGCCAGTAGGCGTTGTCCACCTAAGAAGGGCATTTTGGTCAGGTGAGGGCACCCTGGCAGCAGCTGGAATTCAGCATCCCAGGGCTTAGAGGGAGAAGCCACGCCAGCCTGGGTGGCACGTAATGTGTGGAATATGGTGTTCTATCTGGCTCAAGCCAGAGCCTTGGATAGTACAGTGGTCTAAAGCCCTGTTATTAACATCAGCTGCCTGCAATTATAGGTTCGAATCTCACCAAGGCTCAAGGTTGACTCAGCCTTCCATCCTTTCTAAGGTAGGTAAATTGAGGACCCAGATTGTGGGGGCAATAAGCTGACTTTGTATAAATATACAAAAGTATGAAGGCTATTGCTTAGCGCATTGTAAGCTGCCCTGAGTCTCCGGAGAAAGGCGGCATATAAATCAAATTTAAAAAAACAAAAAGATGTCTAATCTTGGCAATTTGAAGACGTTTGTGGACTTCGACTCCCAGAATTCCCCAGCCAGCAATCAGGGAGTTGAGTTCCACACGTCTTCAAGTTGCCAAGATTAGATAGCCCCGATCTAGATAGGGCTAGGGAACTGACCTGCCAAGACCCTCTGCCTGAAATATTTGATTTACTCGGAGAGGTTGGTTGTTGTGGTCTGCCGGCGGCCTGCAGAACTGGCAGCGGAGTCGGACAGTGAGGAGGCTGGGGAGGACCTGGAGTCTGGGGAAGGCTCGGAGGAGAGCTCTGCGTCGGAGGCAGAGATGGAGCCAGGGCCATCTGGGAGTTATGTGCTGCAGGGGGAATTATGCGTCCACTGGGAACAGTGCATACATGCACAGAGCTGCCAGAAGGCAAGAACAGTTAAGACAAAAGGGGCGGCTCGGGAGTAAGGCTCAGAGATGATTGGCCCCTCCCATAAGACATAAAGGAGGAGCAAAGGCATATGAGCCTTTGCAGGAAGCAACTTTGTTCTTGCTGGTCGGTTTAAATTCTGAAGCTCCGTTTTGACTCTGTGCTCCGTGCGGCCTTGCAAAGCTAATTGCCGATTAGGTCTTTGGCAGCGTTTCAAGGGAGATAAAGGTTATCAGCCTTATCCCGAAGGACTGTGGCAGACTTCTGTCGGACTCTTTACAAACTATTTGGGACTCATCACGGGCGGTGAATGAACAGAATTGCCAGCTGTTGAAATAAAAAGAGGGCTTTTGGGACTAATCGTGCGCATTTTCCTGTCTCAGGAAGCCTAGGTCAGAACATTGGTAAAGATGGCATCCACACAGAAAACTTAAATAACCACAACTAAGCCTGTGCAGGTGAAAAAAAGATCAGGAGACACGGCCTCCAAGTTACCTTGTGACTCCACCAAGACACAGATGTCACCAAAAAGCGGCCGGTGGGGTCCCATTCCACATCGGAGGCTGTGTAGTGCTCAGCAATGTTCATCATGGTGCAGTCAGAGGTATCCACAAATGCCAAGGCACCATTCATGCTGAACAGAGAGAAGAGGCAGATTATCCCACTGGCCTCCTTCAACGTTTTGGCCAGGCTGCTGGGGGTGGGGGGGAGATGGGGGGGTGGGAAATTATCCTAGAACCATGATGGCGAACCTGTGGCACGCAGCGCCCTCTCTGTGGGCACACAAGCCGTCGCCCCAGTTCAGTTCAGCCGTGCATGCACACGTCTCCCGCCGGCCAGCTGGTCTTCGGGTCTCTGCCATGCGTGCGGAGGGCACATGCAGTTGCACAGGGCGCATGCGGGTGGCACACGCATGCATGGGGAGGCATGTGTGCATGCATGGGGGGGCACATGCATTGTATTTTGGGGTTTGGGCGCACGCTTTGGGCACTCGGCCCAGAAAAGTTTAGCCATCACTGTCCTAGAGATTCAACTCCCTAAAATTGGGTTTAGGTTCCAGATTACATAAGCTTCATTGGGGAAACCTCCCTTGATGGATTGTCGTGAGAAAGTTTCTTCCCAGGAAGGAGGGAGGGAGGGGGGTGGAGTGCAGAGGAGTTAAGTGGCAACTCAGCCCAGAGATCATGTGTGTGAGAGAAAGAGGGCGAAGGCAGCCCCTCCTCAATAGTTCCCAGAGTATATCATCAATGCAGATAGTAGAGTCTTCAGTCTGGCAACTACAGGTGTGATAAACAATAAAGAACTCAGCTTGGAAGTTTTGCACCTATCATTCTTGGTTTTGGGATTTGACACCTGGATAGAAATCCAGGGGTTGGGATCCGCTAACTTCTACATAAAGGAAACTTCGAAGGAGCCAGATGTTGGCATTTCTGAGGGAAAGAAACTCAGAATGTGCATTTTCACATTGTTTCTAATTACCAGAAACAAGTTACGTAGACGATTATAGAAGCGGATACCACTTTTGTTAACGCTTGCAGACCCAAGACAATCGTTTAAATTCTTCCCCAAAGCGAGCGCTCACCTTCTGAGACCGGCCAACACCACAAACTGTCCCTGAGGGCTCCAGAATATCGTGTTTGCCTGCTGCTTGTCAAAGATTTCTGAGATAAAAATGAAAAACACGGAACTGATTTGACTTTCAAATAGCAAAACAGCCACCCTACAGTAACAAGGCCGGAGTTGTCTCCCGTCCCCGTTGAGGCTGCTTCTGGAATTTTAACCCTGGAGGATTAAGTGGGCGATCTTAAAATAACACTGGAGCATAGCAGCCCAATTTCGTCACCACCCATCAAGCTGTTCTCCCTTTTTAATCAGATGCTCGAACCGTTTAGCAGATCCAGAGGTTTAATTTATGCCGGCAGTTTCAAGGTAGTGCTGAAAACCCAGTGGTTTTTAAAACAGGGCAACTACAAAACCCACGTCACAGAAAGTTCCATTTTCAACTCTATAATTGGATAGATTACGCCACTATTTCCCTGCTCCACCTGGGCCCAGGTAATTTACAATGCAGAAATATGCCATCACTGATATTCAGCTGGGTGAGGGGGGGGAGGGAGGAATGCTGTGGAAAATGTATTTTCTTTTAGGTATATTCATTTACATATTTAGGATTCTATGGTAATAATTTAAGTTTAGATCCTGCTGGGAGCAGGATGCCGATGAAAAAAGGAACAAAACAAGCAGAAACACACTCAGAAAAGCCGTCCCCGTTGCGTTTTGCCTCAGCCGAAGATCACAACAGACTTAAAAGCAGCAGCACACCGAGAGTGTGCAAAGTCCACTTACTAATGAGCTCTATTTTCCCGTTGTTCTTCACGTGATAGAAGGAACAGGATATTCGGGGCGACTCCCCGTGCAGCACGGCAAACTTGCTTCCGTTTGGCTCCCAAGCAAAGGCTATGATGCTCTCTGCAAAGGCAGGAAGGTCCTGTCAGTCGGGACTAGAAACTCTCTAAAAACACGTTAGACAACTTGGTCGTTGACAGTGGAAGATGCAGGATAGGTAGTCTGAGGCCTTCACCATTCTCAGTTCAAAGTTCTCCATTCAAAGCAACGAAGACCCCAGATCTGCCAGATCCAGAGGGAAAGAGCCAACACAAGTATCCCTCGTTAAAGACGTAAGCCAGGTGTGTTGCTAAGGGCCGAGAAGCTGTTGCAGAAGTAAAGCATGTTGTACGTTGAATATGCTTTACTTCTGCTACAACGCAAGATAATCCGCCTCCCAAGGAGTAATTCAGTTGGGGGGCAGCGAGCATGGCAGTTTGGAGAAATCGTGCACCTTCGCACGGAGGCCCCTTTACCTTTCATTTCCACCACGTCAACTGGAACCTGCTTTTCTCTCATGCGGAAGATTTCGAAGTTGGTCACTACACCCTGGGATGGAGGAAAAGAGAGCATGATTGATCCAAAGTGGGACTTTGCCGAGAATTTCATCCTTGCTGACGACGTGCATCGTAACACCGTTTTATCCAGAAGAGCACGATCTGTAAGTTAAGTAGTGCTCTTATAAAGAGAAAGCTGAGTGACATATTAATATTTGAAAGAGGGCTTTCATCGGATACCAGACACAATTGTGGAGTCATTAACTATAAGAGCCTCGGTGGTGCAGCGTACTAAGTCCTGTTAAGTGTTAGCACTTAGCTGCCAGGTGCCTGCAATTAGTGCGAGTTCGAATCTCACCAGGCTCAAGGTTGACTCAGCCTTCCATCCTTTCGAGGTAGGTAAATTCAGGACCCAGATTGTGGGGGGAAAAACTGACTTTGTATAAAAAAAGAACACCACTTGGGGGGGCTGAAAGCCCTAATAAGCAGGTATATACATAAAAGTATGCAGGCTATTGCTATAATGCATTGTAAGCCGCCCTGAGTCTATGGAGAAGGGCGGCATATAAATTGGACTAATAAATAAATAAATAAAATAACTCAGGCCTGTGCTGGCTGGGATTTGACAGTTGCAGAAAAGAATGGCTTAATACCAAACAACAACAACAACAAAAAAATATGAAGAGTCACGTGATCGTATTTTGGGCCCTTTGCAACCAGCCTGCATTTACAGCTGTTTGCAGCATCAGGTGAATGATCTGGGGTGTCTTTTGTTGAACTCTGATGCTTACTTCCAACTTCTGGCAAAGAAGGCCTTTGAGAACGTATGATCATGGAGTTTTGCTTAACCATCGCCATCAAAAAGGTTGTACGGTCAAATTGGTTATGCGATGACCCACTCAGTGACCAGCGTAAGTTACATCCGTAATTCCAGGCTCAACGTAAGTCAAAGACTACCTGTAATCATTAAAGGAGCCCTAGAACATCTCGGGAGGAAGCAACTATTCTCCAACTGGTGAGTTTTCCGAGTATGCGTGAGAAGCAAATACCTGGGTGCCTTTTGGCGTCCTGTCTACTTTCACGCAGAGGTAATCCCCGTTCTTCTGCCAATGGAGTTTGCAGTCTACCACGTTGAACAGGTTGCGCACTCGGATCTCCTGCCGGGAGGGGAGCTGCATCAGAGTCACCCTCGCTGGGATATCTTTGTCTTCAGGGACCCAAAAGGCAATTATGTTTCCTCCCGGGGACCAGGAGAAGTCTCTGAAGGGGTAGCAAGAAAGAAGCATCTCAAAGTGGAGAAGACGTATTCCAAAACAGCCACCCGACCCAAATCATATTTCTCAGGGTTTGGAAGAAGGGAGCAGCTCATTTTTTTTTTTTTTAAAGGAGAGGTGCTGATTTAGTCACGAGTGACACCTTCATAAAAGCAGCATCAAGCCGATTCAAAAGGAGGGCACTCACTTGATCCCTGTGATTTTCAAACTTTTCTTATCCAGCAGGCCCATGGACTAGAACGACAAAAAGGACAACATAACAATCCTGCAACTTACACCGTGAAGGTATTTAACGTATAGACGTTTTCCCATGAGAAAGGGATACTCTTAAGGTCCCAAAAAGCATTGATGTACTTTTATATCCCCGAGCCTGGGAATGCATCTATGAATTCATTTATGTATAGAAAATAAAAGTGAAAGGAAAAACAAGAGGGAGGGAGAAGAGCTAAGCATGTACTTTTTCTTTTTGTTCACGTTTGCAACGAGTAATGTTTGGGTTAAGGCATGATCAGACTTACAGGCGTTTCGTAGATGCTAAGAGTATCGGATGTCATCCGGGCAAAGAATTTGCCATCGTGACTCCACCTGAGCAAGAAAAATTTCAAAGGTTTAGAAGTGTGTGTGTGTGGGGGGGTATTTCCCAGTAGTCAAAAGTGTGCCACAATCGTTTTTAGCCCTCTACAAACATACTTAAATATGGGCCAGTGGGCGGAGCTCTCACAGTGGAACCCTCGTTTCTTCTGTCCGGTTAGGATATCCCAAATAATGATGGCTTGAGGATCATCTTGGGTGTCCATCAGGGGGCTGAACGTTACCAGGTACCTTCACAGAGACAATAAAATCGATTGCAGGAATACACATTTTTTTTTATTATTATTATATTATATTTATATACCGCTCTACTCCCGGGGGACTCAGGGCGGTGTACAGACAAATGATAAAATACATATAATACAAATATTTTAAAGAATTGATTAAAATACAATTAAATAATTTGGTCTTAAACCTAAAATTAAAACTCTAAATTTATGAGATTAAGATTTAAGAATATAAGAGCAATTTTAGAAGAGGTTAGCCCAGGCCAGCCTGCTGGAATAGAAACGTCTTGAGGGCACGGCGGAAAGCGCGGAGATCTGGGATTGTCCGTACCTCCGGGGGGAGCTCGTTCCACATGGTGGGTGCCCCCACAGAGAAGGCTCTCCCCCTGGGGGCCGTCAGTCGACACTGTTTGACCGACGGCACCCTGAGAAGCCCCTCTCTATGGGAGCGTACTGGTCGGTGAGAGGGTACTGGTGGCAGAAGGCGGTCTCGAAGATAGCCCGGTCCTAAGCCATGGAGCGTTCTAAAGGTGGTAACCAAAACCTTGAAGTGCACCCGGAAGAACACAGGAAGCCAGTGCAGCTCGCGCAGGAGGGGTGTCACATGGGAGCGCCACATCGCTCCCATAACTACCCGCGCGGCTGCATTCTGGACCAACTGGAGCCTCCGGGTGCTCTTCAAGGGGAGCCCCATGTAGAGAGCATTGCAGTAGTCCAGGCGGGAAAAAAAACATGCTACGATCCATTTCATATCGATTTTAGTAAGCGAGATTACTTCAAATAGCATGGTCCCCATGGTTACGTGATTTACATTTGGATGCTTGACAACTGATTTACATTTATGACGGCCGCAGCGTGCCGGGGTCGTGTGATCCCTTTTTGCAACCTTCTGACAAGCAAAGTCAATGGGGGAAACCGGATTCACCCAATAGCCGTGGGGCTAATTTAACAGCTGCAGTGATTCGCTTAACAAACGTGGCAAGGAAAGTCATAAAATGGGGCATGACTCACTTAACAAATTTCTCACTTAACAACATAAACTTTGAGCTCAATTGTGGTCGTAAGTTCAGGACTGACTGTACATTTTCACCAGAAGGTCATCAGCACCATACTTAAATAATCAAGGCAAGAGGCCCAAGGAGCGTCAAGAAACTGGGAAGGAGGGAAGGAGAGAGGAGGAGAGGGGAGGAGAGAAGAGAGGGAGGAGAAAGAAGAGGAGAGGGATTGTTGTAAAAATGGGTGAAATATGGTGTACAGGAGAAGAGAAAAGACGGACAATTTTGTATTTTTTTTTCTTGAGGGTAATACTATTGAAACTATAACGGAAGATAATACAGATGCTAAAGCACATCAGTTTAGATGTTATTGCATACTAGTTAATATTTATATGAAAATTAAAATTTTGTGTAAAAGGTAGGAGTAAATAATACGTAATAAGGAAAATGGAATGTAATAATTAGAAATATGCTTATATATATTGAAACGTATGATACTCAAACATCGCGCCATTCACAAAATGATATGTATAAAATTTCAAAAAATAATAATAAAAACTTGATGAAAAACAAAAAGGGAACGTAAAGATATTCCCATACAGAGAACTTAAAGCAACCGTTACATACTCCAGCATTTTGCAATCCAGTGGCAGTTTATCAATGAGCAAGGCTGCTAGGCCTTTTGAAAGGCTAAACCGCTAGCAAATTTCCAAGAATACCTTTCGCAAGGTGAGAAGTCAATGAGCTGCACCCCCTGGTGGCTGAACCTCTGGATCTGTTTGAATTTCTCGCCACCCCACAAAGCAATGCCCCTCTGATGGAATGTAGCCAGGTAGGTCCCCCTTGGAGACCAGCGCACATAGGTTTCTGTCCATCGCTGCAGGAGGAGAAACGTACATTAATTGGGTCAAGCTACATTTGAACACCGAAACTATATGAACATTTTATTTCTGAAAGTTTGCATGGAATTTTTTTTTTTTAAATCTATTTTAATGGGGAAGGGCTGGAGCTGATCATTGGCTGGAATTTCCCTCATCAGTTGGCATATTAGTTTTGTAGATAACCTGATAATTTAGTATAAAAAAATCAGATATCAAATGCAAAACAAACATGATCTATTTTGGCCAAGTAGAAAAACCCCTTAAATCTTGTGAATAAAGAACATTTAACATCAGACAATTTTTGCACTTTGTTTTTCAACAAAGATGTTGAAATGTGAATCTCAGAATCACATAAGGATGAGACAAATTTTCACTGGCAAAAGCCACTTAGGACTGGTGAAATTTATGGCTCAGTTCAGTAACTATTATGTTCCTAAAATCTTATTCTGTGCATTAACTAATTAAAGCATCTAATGTCATTACAGATGAAACTGGAATTACTTCTTACAGCCGCCAGCACACAAAGCGTTATCAAGAGAAACTTGCCCAAAACACTCACAGCTCTCTCCTCAATTGTAACAGGATCTTTAGCATCGTTCCAGTATATAGAGGTTCGATCTCCAGATTCAAAAATTACACTATACTGATCTCTACAATCTGCGTCCTCCAACCAGTAGCGCAAATTTCCCTAGAAAATAACCGAAAAGGGAAAAAAAGATGAAGAAAGAGGCTGCAAAAAAGAAGAGAGTGAGCATTGTAAAAGGAAAAAAAAAAAACCCCATCCTGCCAGATAGCAAAAGGTGTGTCATGGGGACACACAAACAAAACTTTTGTTGTAGCAAACGAAGTACACTCTTGCCATGTAGCAAAATGAATTAAAATTGGTGGAGATATTTGGACACCAACAGTTCAGACAAATTCTGCAATACTCCAGCAAACAGCATGTAAATCAGACCTCTCACTCAAGACGCCTTGCAGGGTTGGTTTCAGTATTATGCATACTAATTATTGAGCTCACAGTTCTTGCTGAAAACTCATTTTTTAAAAACTGAGACATGCATCCTGGGAATCATCAGAGTTTGGACAATGCAACTGCAAGCCACACACTGATAACGTCAACCTATCTCTTGATGAAAATATACATTAGAGAATGGTGTAAACTTGATTAGGGCAAGGTCTGCTTGTCCTGCTCGGCTAGGAATGTCGTATCTTGGGGAATGTCTGGAGCGATCTCTACATGCCATTCAGTCTTTTGAATACTTACCAGATCTTTAAATGGCTGTTTCTCTGGAATTTCCCACTCATCACTGATTGTCATGTACCTGAAAGTGCAATAAAATTAGTCACATGTACCACGCAGGTATGTATTTTTGAGGAAGTTGTGGGGATAAAAGTGAGTACTAAAACAAGTACTCACTTGTCAAAGTCAGTGAAAAGGTTGACCCTAAAAGTGTGCTGTTTGTCCAGCTTGTAACCATCTGTGTTTTTGACAGCATCCAGAGCATGAGTGGGAGACATATATTCCAAGAAGATATACCTGCAGTGAAACAAAACCAGTTCATTTACATTCCACCTTTCACTCACAAGTGTGATGCAGCATACAAATTATCTTATTTTTCCCTCCACAGCTACCACTCTCATTATCTAAACTTTTCAAGAGACCACGTTCATTGTGGGAGAAGCTCCCATGAGCACAGCAAGTAACTAGCTTTCCTTTCTTTTCTTCTTTCTAACGTGTCTTGTGTGTAACCCACAGGGTGCTTTCCTTCCCATTAATCTTTTACACAGGAAAAGTTGCCCAAGACTTTGCTTGGTTACTGCCGGATGGGAGCATCGTAAGGTGTTTTTTATAAGAAAACTTTAGCAAGGTGCCTTCAAAGCAGGATAATGCGGTGGTCAGCTTAGAGAAATGTGTTGGAGATGCACAAATGCACCAGCTACTATTCTGGCTTGCTGGATGGGCTAGAAGATTATGCTTTCTAGATGGAGAGAAGATATGAAAAAGTCATCAGCACTTACCCTTTCGTCTGGCCATCAGCTTCTGGGTAAAATTCATTGGTTATCTTCCCAAACTTTGAGAAAAACTTATGGATAACATTCTTCAGTTTCTCAAGACGATCTGGACCAACCTGGGGGACATTGTCCACCACAATCACAGAATCAATTCCATCTGCTTCCTGAGGGAGCTCTTGCAGAATATCTCCCAGTAATTCTGTAGACAGTGGAATAGAGAGACCAATGAGAAAGGTCCGCTGAAGGACAGAGTCCATGGCTGCATTCGTAAGATAAAGCCAATCCTCTACACTAGGTTTCTTAAGCCTCCTGAAAGCACGCAGAAAGGAGGGATGAAAAGCCCAAGTTGGAATCATTGGGTGAAAAGGACTTTCTTGGTCAGCAGTTTTGAGTAACGAAGGAAAAAGTTTGGGAAGCATTGCTTTGGAGGGTCTGTATCATTTGACTCTTTATCAAAAGGCCAGTGATAATTGCTGAGATGAACTTATCTCAGCTTGTTTCAACAGTCTCAAGGTAGCCTAGTAGTCACAACAGCACTGAACAGTTCCTCCCTCTGTCATCTGCATTATTTTTTCAATGTTCTAAACCTGAAGAGCTTCAAAACTACCAAACCGTCACTGAGTTATCTGTATGTAAGTTTTGAACACTACATCATCAGTGTAATGTATGAGAAAAACTGTTGAAATATTCTAGTCATAGCAAGTTATCTTGGCTTTTAAAAGTGCATTTTAATCTAATGTACCGCAGCATATTGTCACACATATATTCCACCCTTCTCTTTTAAAGCCAGCTGTATCCTTCACAGTTCTTCACAGCCTTTTGGACAACACGGTGTTAATTTCTCTGTCATGCACAAATGTGGGTACTGAACATTCTAACAATAAACACAATAAACACAAATTGGACAAAATGTTCAACTGCCTATTAGGGCATCTTGCCCGATTTATTCACATAGCTCTTCCAGGTTGGTACTCAACCCATGACAGTCAGAAATAGAAGCTTATACTTTCCCCAAGTAATCTTGGCTGATTAACTGGGATCACTTTGTTCTCCTCTGTGGTTAAAATAACTCATCATAAAGCATCAGATTCTAATCTGGGATACTTGGAGCCAAACCCAGCAGCCTCTCCAGTTGTGTGTCCCTCATGTGGGACACAGAAGTACTTGACAACTCTGAAAGGGCTCCTCTATACATCAGATTTATTTAAACTGACCCCAGAAAAAAACAAAAGATCTGAATGCCACAGCTCTGGTCCTCCTCTAACTCAACCTACAGGTTAGGTTACTACCACAACCTTCATGCTAACAGGTTTGAAACAAGGTTTCTAATAAAAACCTCAAGGGCTTTTTTCTGAATTTAATAATGCAAGAGTAGTTTTTTTTTAAAGAGGCCTATTCAAAGTTTTCAAGGTTAACAACTGGCACCGCTGCTGTTTGAAGGATTCACAGGTTTCCTTTTCCACTGATAACTAAAAACAAGGCTGCTTGAAACTGACAAGCTCTTCAACCACATTCAGTCAATATTGTACAGGTATTACACACATACACAACCGCTTCCCTATTTCCTCAGCTGTACTCACCCACCAAAAGGCTGGACAAGAAACAATGGATGGAAGCTAATCAAGGAGAGAAGCAACCTGGAACTAAAGAGGAATTTCCTGACAGAACAATTAATCAGTGGAACTGAAGTTGTGGTTGCTCCATCACTGGAGGCTTTCCAGAAGAGACTGGTCAGCCATTTGTCTGGGATGGTCTAGGCTAGGGTCTCCTGCTTGGGATTGGACTAGAAGACCTCCAGGGTCCCTTCCAACAGTTAGTCTATGACGTGTATCCATCCCATCAAACCCCCTTCCCCAAAAGTCCAAAATGGTATAAAGTCTCCTGCTGGACCAGGGGGTTGGATTAGACCTCCAAGGTCCCTCCCAACCCCATTATTCTGTTCTGTTCAACCACCACCCCGTGGACTTTTTAATCAAGTTTTGGTTTTTTTGTTACTTTGGGGCTCCTGGAGGGTAATAACGACCTCCGGGAAGCAGGTGGGAAAACAGAGATGCTACCCCCAACCCCAAGACAGTTGTCATTCCCACCACACCCAAGACCCTCCTCCATGAGTCAAAAAGAGGGCTGTGAAAATATTTACATGTATCTACATACATTGCATCCTGGACATAAACTGTTTCAACTCCTACCCTCAAAACGACGCTCTAGAGCACTGCACACCAGAACAACTAGTCACAAGGACAGTTTTTCCCCCAAATGCCATCATTCTGCTAAACAAATAATTCCCTCAACACTGTCAAACTATTCACTAAGTCTGCACTATTAATCTTCTCATCGTTCCCACCACCCACCTCCTCCCACTTACGACTGTATGACTGTAACTTTGTTGCTTGTATCCTTACGATTTATATTGACTGGTTTCCTAGTTATGATTCGACTGCTTATTGGTACCCTATGACTGTCATTCAGTGTTGTCCCTTATGATTCTTGACCAGTGTATCCTGTCTTTTTATGTACACGGAGAGTCTAGGCACCAAAGACAAATTCCTTGTATTGGCCAATCACACTTGGCCAATAAAAAATTCTCTTCTATTCTCTCTTCTATTCTTATTGGTTCCCTATGACTATCATTCAGTGTTGTCCCTTATGATTCTTGACCAGTGTATCTTGTCTTTTTATGTACACAGAGAGCATCTGCACCAAAGACAAATTCCTTGTGTGTCCAATCACACTTGGCCAATAAAAAATTCTATTCTATTCTCTCTTCTATTCTTATTGGTACCCTATGACCATCATTCAGTGTTGTCCCTTATGAGTCTTGACCAGTGTATCTTGTCTTTTTATGTACACTGAGAGCGTATGCACCAAAGACAAATTCCTTGTGTGTCCAATCACACTTGGCCAATAAAGAATTCAATTCAATTCAATTCAGTTCAGTTCAACTCACTCACCCAACCCAACCCAACCCATTCTATTCCTATTCCATTTTCTATTCTATCCTCTCCTCGCCAACTGGGAACCCTGGGACCTATAGTCCAGTCCCTGACGGGGGTGGGGTGGGGGGGTGAGAGGAGAGCGGTGTTAAGGGGCCACAACTGACTGACACACACACACCCCCGACCATCCTAGGCGAGTGTGTGTGTGTGTGTGTGTGTGTGTGTGTGAGAGAGAGAGAGAGAGAGAGCTTGCTTTGGGTGGGGCCTCCAGAACAGCTGCCAGGGCCAGAGGAACATCTGGAGGGCAGGAAGGTGCCCTTCTCTCTCTCTCTCTCTCTCCCATCCCACCCAGCCCCCAATACACCCCTCCCCCTTCCCCCTCCTTTCAGGGCGAGTGCGCGCCGCCTTCCTCCTCCTCTTCCTCCTCCTGCGGGGGCGCGCACCTTCCTCCTCGACGTCGTCCACGAAGTCCTCGGGGTCGCTGAAGGAGGGCTCGTCCTCGTCTTGGCCCAGAGGAGGCAGGAGGAGAAGCGGGGGAGGAGACTTGGGCTGCTCCTGCTCGGAGTCCCGTTGCGGCTTCTTTTCCTCCTCATCCTCCTCCTCCTCTTCTTCTTCTTCCTCCTCCTCTTCTTTCTCTTTCTTCTCCTTCCCTTCTTCCTCCTCCTCTTCCTCCTCCTCCTCGGCCTTTCCTTCCCTCGGCTCCTCTGAGGCGGCGACTACCGGCGACTGTTCTCGGGCGGGCGGCGACGACGGCGGCGGCGGCGGCTGAGGCGGCTCCTCCTTCTCGTTCACAGCCGGCGGCGGCGGCGGTTCCTGAGGGGGAAGAAGCGGCTGTTCGGGCGGCTCTCCGGCTCCTTCGTCCCCGCTGCTTTTCCCCTCCTCTTCCTCCTCCTTTTTCCCCTCAGAAGCCTCGTCGGCGTCGACTTTTCCGGCCGGTTGGGGCTCCGGCTGGACCTGAGGCGACTCCGCCGGCGGCCGTTCGGCCTCCGAGTCGCTGCTGCTGGTGGTGGTGTTGCCGCTGCTCCCGCCGCCGCCGCCTCCTCCGGACCCTTCTGCGTCGGCCGAAAGGGCGTCGGAGGGGGAGGCCGCGGCCACCGCTGCTAAGCTCTCCTCAGTCTCCTGCATGGGAAACTCGGGGGAGGCTGCGCGGCCTTCCCGCTCGCCTCACACACGGACGCACGCCGCTCGGAGAGGCCTCGGCCGAAAAGGAAGGGAAAGGGCGCATGCGCGCGCGCGTGCACGCACGGCGGGGGAGGCACCCCCTAGCCGGGCCATGTGCGCGAGAGCGGCCGCCCGCCCTCCCGCCCGCTCTCGCGAGATCGGAGCAAGCTATTTCTGTCGGGGGGGGGAGGAAATAAAAAAGAAAAGCAAGAGCCGGCTCTAAGGGAAACTTTCCTCGGCTTTTAGTGAAGGAGGGTGACGTTCACTCGAGTCGTTTTCACCTTGCTTTCTCCACGCGGTTGCTTTCTTTAGGAAAGGTTATTTTGGGATTGTGCACAATCCTCCTCACCTCCCCCCCCTCTGGATCCATCGAGGTGAGGCGGTCCAAGATGGCGACCGATTTGAAAAACGCCTTGAGGTGAGGCTCGCATCCGGTAGATGAAGGGGGTGTGTGGTCTCGGCAGGGCAGTGTTGATAAAATTATTGCTTTATTGCTTATTCTGCTAAATACAGTAGGAAATCCTTGATTTAGGAAGGCGATTTATGAAAAGTGAAAAATATAGCCGTGCTGAACAAGGAATTAACGCTTTAACATAGTCACGTATTGCCCTTTCAAGGGTTCGCGATGGTATCGTCTAGGAATTTGACGTAACGGGAGCATGGACCATACTAAGTGTGTCCTAGGGGAGCTTTTGGCTAATTATGGGCACCTATCCTGAAACCCCTAAGACAAGCAGTGCCTGGAATATGCACTACCTGTTACAAATTGAATAGTATATACAATCCTATATTGTGATCGGCGTTTTTCTCTACGCTTCAATTTTTTTTAAAAAAAAAAATTCCTTTGGAATGGTAAGGCCCGGGGAGCTCCGCCACATCAGCTGTTTTTTTGCTCACGTGATCTTTCTTTTAAAGAAACAAGGACACCCCCCCCAAAAAAGGACGGCGAGCCATTAGGTCCAATACAAGAGAGGGATAATAAACTCCAAAACTGGATGTTCCCCACCGAACTTTTCAAACGCTTTAAGTACAGATTAAGAGTTGCAATGGTTTTATATTCTTCCTCCTTTTCTGCATTAAGTTGGCATTTTTTTTTAAGATGCCACTTATGTATCCCTGACTAGGTTGCCTCCAATGTACAGGAATAGATTATTGCAACTTTTGCAATTTCCGATGTGAGATTTCGGCTGGGAATCGGGGCATTTGGAGTCTAAAACATCTGGAAATCAGATGGACTGGGACTGGAGAAGGATGACTTCTGCCAATGTTGTCTTGCCAGGTTGCTCCTAATAAAACACGATGCAACAATACAAAAATCATGGGATAATTTTACAAGCACTTTAATTCCTATTATTCCCCCCCCCCCATGAATACGACAGATAATATTGTATTTTTATATTACAGTTACAGTGATGTTCAAATCTATTGGCTCTTTGCTAAACTGATAGGGACAAGGACATTAAAAATGATCCCTAGGAAGGGAAATCTCCTATGACCAAAAGCTAAGTAAAACTGCTGTTAAAACACCACTGTTGGGAAACGAATATTAATATAAATGCACCAACAAAGTAACTTTCAAATACAGTTTATGAATCAGATCAACACGCCACTGTACTTATTAACCTTCCAGAATCCCAATATGATGTTTGAAGAATATAGTACAATGTATTGGTCAAGAAAAAGTTTTGGTCTGTTTATTTGCCATATCTAGGGGTACACGGACTGTTGCCTTCTAAATAGGGGGCTGCCATGCTAATGCAACCCATTGCATCCATTAATTTTCACACTTTGCAAGTCCTTGGAAGGGCTGTGAGAAAACAAGCATGGTTTTAAAATCCAAGCAAAAACTGAAAAGTGCAGGGAGGAGTCATAAACCAGTATGGGGTGCCATTACTGGTTTCTACAGCCTGAGGGATCAATATCAGAGTGGCAGCTGTCCAAATGGGTTAATTTTCCCTTTTTTTGGTAGCTGCTTTTTTTTTTTAGCCAGATGAGCTGTTCCAGATCAAAAGAAGGGGGCTTGTAAGAGCTTAAAGCAAAGTTCTTAAATGCAAAGTGGTATCCGAACCAGAACTAGATTCTCTAATACTGGTAGCTTTCTACCATATAGCATCAACCTTATTAACTGTCGAGACTCTTTTTTCTGTTATGTATTCAAAATGGGTTGTGATTAATATATATATATAGATGTGTATGTATGTGTACATATATATGTGCATTGTATGTGCATATATCAGCACACTGTGAGCTTATGCACTGGAGACAAATTCTTGGTGTGGCCAATCACACTTGGCCAATAAAGAATTCTCTTCTCTTCTCTTCTCTTCCCTTCCCTTCCCTTCCCTTCCCTTCCCTTCCCTTCCCTTCCCTTCCCTTCCTCTCCTTTCCTCAGCATATGTATATGTGTGTAGGTATACATATGTATACACACTTGGCCAATAAAGAATTCCTCTCCTCTCCTCTCTCTTCTCAGCATATGTATGTGGGTATGTACTCTATGTATGGATATATATAGATGAGATTGGGCATCAGAATTTCATTTTTAATGTGTGCAGCGTGTACACAGTATAAGTGACAATACAGATTATTTTATCCACTTTTCTCATGGTGAGTTTCTCAACCCTGGCAACTTGGGGGTGGCCTTCAAACTGAGGCTTGGCTGGGGGAATTCTGGGAGCCGAAGTCCACCCCTCTTAAAAGCTGCGGATGATAACAGTATGCCAAGTTCACACACATCAGCCCCGGGGGTGTGTGTGTGTGTGTGTGTGTGTGTGTCTCTTTTGGAAAAAGCTAAGGAAGAGCTCTTTTGCACAATCAACTTGTGCAAGCCTGGCTGGCGCTGCCCCCATCTGGGCGTTCCGGGGAGCGCTCCCCCCTCCCTCCCTCCCTCTCCCCATTGACGCACATCTGCTAAGTCAGAGCCTGCTGCTCCAATCGGGCCTTGCCAATGGCAACTGGGGTTCTGGGGTGCCCAGGCCTGTCCCAGCCAAAAGGGGCTGGAAGGCGGTGGGTGGGAATCCCCTTATCCATTTAGCCCAGCCCTGTGCAACCCCCCCTCCTATCCACCACACCCCCCGCGGGACTTTCTTGCGGGAGTTTTGCAAAGTCTGCGCAGCCTTGCAAATCGCCCCGAGTCTCCGCGTGGGCGCTTAGCGCGGCCGGAGAGGAAGGGGAGGGGGTTTCTCTTCCCCCCCCCAATCCCGGATTCCCAGCCGTTTAAGAAAACCCCTTCCCCACTCCTGGCAACTCCTCCAAGGCCCTTCCCCGCCGTTGCAGAAAAGGCTCGGGGCGCAAAGCGGCGCGCAAAGAGATCCTGCAGCAACAGCAGCGCAGCGGGCAGCAGCAGCACGTGTCGACCCGCCTCGGAGGCGCCTCCCCGGCCCGGCCCACCGGCCCCCTGGCCGGAGAGCCAGAGGAGGGACGCTCCCCCGGAGGCTCACATGACCGAGGCTAGCGATGGACCGAGAAGAAGGGCCCGAAGCGAGCCCTGGAGGAGCCGCGGGTAAGCAGCCTCGCCAAGACGCGCGGCGCGCTCGCCTCGCCTTCCCTGCTGCGCCCCCGCACCGCAGCCCCCGCCTTGGCCAGCTGCGCCTGTCCCTCCCCCCCCTCTCTCTCCCTCTCTCTCCAACGGGTCGACCGAGGCTGGGGACGATGGGCAGGGCGATCCTTAGCCCTGCAGACCCCGCCGCGTTTGGGAACCGGCAGCTCTTGGACAGCTCCCAGGTTGCCATCAGCTTCCCCGGGGCGGGGGTGGGGGTGTCTTTCTCCCCATCTGGAGACTTGGGCAGCGCAGCCAGAGGGCAGAGGGGCTCGGCCCAGCTGCGCAGGATCGGGGGAAGGCGGGCGAGCGGGGCTTCAGCGCCCCCGCGGGGCGCCCCCTTCCCCATTTCTCCTCCTTGCGCAGCAAGCTGGTTTCGTAAGCGCAGCGCGTAACCTTGGAAAGGCGGCTCAGGAAAGGAATCGGGAATGCGGGATCCAGAAGGCGTGGGAGGGCGGGATCTGGGTGGCTGCGTGGGATGGGAGGTGTAGTCCTCGCCTGGCTGGAGGGCTCCGAGGCAGGAAGACCCCTGTGGGGCTTCATCCCCCCCCCCACTCTCAATTCCAGATTTTGAAAAGGAGGCCTCTGTGCTTTCCCGCCCTCCCTTCCTTTTTAAAGGAGGTTGTTAGGATTCCCAGCTGCAGTTTCTTTCTCCCAAGTGGGCAGCTTTAAAGCCGTGGGGATTCCCAACCCACAGGATTCCAGCTGGGGAATTCTGCGAGTTAAAGTCCACCTGACAGTCCTCGACTTACAACAGTTTGTGTAGGGACCGTTCCAAGTTACACTGAAAAAAGTGACTTAGGGTCATTTTTTCACACTTGCACATGATCAAAACTCAGATGCTTGACAACTGACTCATATTTACGACAGTTGCAGTGTCCCTGGGGGGTGGGGGTCCACATGATTCCCATTGATTGATTGATTGGTTGGTTGGTTCCATTTATATGCCGCCCTTCTCTGGAGACTCAGGACGGCTTACAATGCGTTAAGCAATAGCCTTCATACTTTTTGTATATACCTGCTTAGTAGGGCTTCCCCCCCCCCCCCCCCGCGGTGTTCTTTTTTATACAAAGTCAGCTTATTGCCCCCACAATCCGGGTCCTCATTTTACCTACCTCGGAAGGATGGAAGGCTGAGTCAACCTTGAGCCTGGTGAGATTCGAACTCGCAGTAATTGCCAGCAGCTGGCAACTAAGTGCTACTTTAACAGCAGTTTAGTCTGCTGCGCCACCAAGGCCCTTTGCAACCTTCTGACAAGGGGGAAGCCGGATTCACTTAACAACGGGGTTGCTAACTGAATAACCGCAGTGGTTCCCTTGATCCCTGTGGCATAAACTTGTAGCAGGGGGCAAAACCCGCTTAACAGATGTCTTACTTAGCAACATAAATTTTGGGCTCAAGGGTGGTCGTAAGTCTGAGGACTACCTGTATCTTAAAATGTTGCTAAGTTTCCGGGAAACTTGCATTAGAAGTTGGGCTGAAATGAGGAGGTTGGCAGGATCCGCTTGCCCATTGATGTCAACTTATCCTCATTGTTATTATTATTTTCATGGTTAATTCTGCTGCCTTCTTCCCCATGGTGGGTTTGTGGTCGCGACGAGCTGGTTACGTGGATCATGAGTTGCCTATCGTGACTTCGCACAACCCAGTTGTGACAGCCTCGTGTTGCTGTGTTGGGAGGTTTGGGTGCATCTAGATAAGGCCAGCCTTTGTGGCTTTGAAAACGGTGGTTTGTGGTTTGTCGTTCTGCATTAGCCCAACCGAAGGTGCTTTACCCTCAATAAACCAACATTAACCCCAAAGATGGCTTGATAGGTGTGAATCCAACCCAACTTTTTAACTTAGTTGCCTGGTTATCATTTTTTGTGCTGGCTGGTAAAGGCCTGGATTTGATTTTGTGTTATGCTGATTGGTTCACTTACTCGGTCATCTTTTTTTATTTCCTCTACGCAATGAACCCAGCATTATTACCCAATGTCCCCTGTGCTGTGTGGATTGATTTAGTATGGAGCGATGGAAGTTTTCTAAGCAGGAACTGGATGAGATCAAAGGAAATGAAAAAATGCACACAGTGCAGTCTGGTAACTTTGTACTTTCTGGCTTTTAACAAGAGAAAAAGTCTCCCATGCATCATAACACACACACACACACACACAAACACACCCGCTGGATGCAATCTATTCTCATTTCCTAGAAAACTTCCTTTCCTGTCTCTGAGCTTGCTTGGGCTGACAAACATCCGACTTAATTTCTTAACAGCACCAGAATTTGGGTGCCTGGATTTATCGGTATCATTTTTTTTTTACCTCTCTCTTTAGCCAAAAAAGGGAAAAAGATCTTAGATTGTAGAGGTTGAAAGGGAAGGGAAAACACAAGGAAAAACAGGTAGGGTTGGAGAAGGAAAAAAGCAAGCTCAGGGCAGGAGGATTTTCCTAGATCAGTGTTTCTCAACCTTAGAAGCTTGAAGATGGGTGGACTTCAACTCCCAGAATCCCCCAGCCAGCAGCGCTGGGAGTTTCTGGGAGTTGAAGTCCACCCATCTTCAAGCTTCCAAGGTTGAAAAACACTGTCCTAGATGCTTCTCTAAATCTCCATGGCGCCGCAGTGGGGCAGTGGTCAGAGTGCAGTACTGCAGGCTACTCCTGCTGACTGCCGGCTGCCTGCAATTGGACAGTTCGAATCTCACCAGGCTCAAGGTTGACTCGGCCTTCCATCCTTCCGAGGTGGGTAAAATGAGGACTCAATAGGCTGATTCTGTAAACCGCTTAGAGAGGGCTGTAAAGCACTGTAAAGCAGTATATAAGTCTAAGTGCTATTGCTATTCCTTCCTTCTGTCCTTCCGTCAGTCCTTCCTTCCTTCCTTCCTTCCTTCCTTCCTTCCTTCCTCTCCTTTCCATATCCTTTCTTCCTTCCTCTCCTTTCCATCCCCTTCCTTCCTTCCTCTCCTTTCCATCTCCTGCCTGCTTGCTTTCCTTTTTCCTCCCTCCCTCCCTCCTTTCCATCTCCTTCCTTTCCTTTCCATCTCCTGCCTGCCTGCTTTCCTTTTTCCTTCCTTCCTTCCTTCCTTCCTTCCTTCCTTCCTTCCTTCCTTTCCTTTCCTTTCCTTTCCATCGTCTGCCTGCCTGCTTTCCTTCTTTCCATCCTTCCTTCCTCTCCTTTCCATCTCCTTTCTTCCTTTCTTCCTTCCTTCCTCCCTCCCTCCCTCCCTCTCCTTTCCATCTCCTGCCTTCCTTCTTTCCATTTTTCGTTCCTTCCTTCCTCTCATTTCCATCTCCTTCCTTCCTTCCTTCCTGCCTGCCTGCCTGCCTGCCTCCCTCCCTCCCTCCCTCCCTCCCTCCCTTCCTTCCTTCCTTCCTTCCTTCCTTCCTCAGTGGTTTGAATGCAGTATTGCAGGCTGATTCTGCCCACTGCCAGAAGTTCGATCCAGAAGGTCAACTCAGCCTTCCATCCTTCCAAGGTGGGTAAAATGAGGAGCAAAGATTGTTGGGGGCAAGAGGCTAACTCTGTAAACCGCTTAGAGAGGGCTGTAAAAGTACTGTAAAGCGGTATATAAGTCTAAGGGCTATTGGCATCCTGTAGTAGGTAGGCCTTGTCCCCTGTGTGGCTCTCTCTCTCTGTTCGGTGTTGATTGTGGCTGCTTCAGGCTCTTTATCTGCTCCTTTGTGGCTGGTGTTTGTTTTCTTCTTCCATTGTTTTCCCCCGGGGAGCTTAAAGCCTTGGAGGTGCCTGTGTGATCTTGAGCTAACATTTCCAATATTTAGGCTCCAGAGAGCCAGGAACAGATTCAGCTCAGCATAAGGAATGTCTTTGCTGGTTTCAGACAACCGTCAGTTGCATGTAGGGGTTTGGTCAGCAAATGTCTTGGAGATGCCCTGTGTGTGTGCCCGTTTTTTTTTTTTTTAATTTGATTTATATGATTTATATTCTCCGGAGACTCAGGGCGGCTTACAGTGCGTTAAGCAATAGCCTTCATACTTTTGTATATTTATACAAAGTCAGCTTATTGCCCCCACAAACCGGGTCCTCATTTTACCTACCTTAGAAAGGATGGAAGGCTGAGTCAGCCTTGAGCCTGGTGAGATTTGAACTTGCAGTAATTGCAGGCAGCTGGTGTTAATAACAGTGCTTTAGTCTGTTGCGCTACCAGGGCTCTTTTCTGTTTGCTGGGTGAACTGTACCAATAAAGGAGAATATTTGTAGCTCAGGGTTGAACTGTGGGGTCCTTGGTGCTCTCTGAGCTTGGTGGTTTTCTTGCAGACATTTCATGACCCAGCTAGGGAACATCATCAGTGCAAGAAGGGAGTGGGGATTGTAGAGTAGAAGAAGTGGAGAAGAGGAAGAGGAAGGGGAGGAAGAGGAGGAGGAGGAGGAGGAGGAGAGGAAGAGAAAGGGGAGGAGAAGAGGAAGAGAAGGAGGAGGAGGAAAAGGAGAAGGAGAGGAGGAGAAGGGGAAGGAGAGGAGGAGAAGGGGAGGAAGAGAAGGAGAGGAGTGGGGTTTGCAGGAAGGAGAAGGACTGTGGGCTCTTTGGTGGTCTTTCAGCTTGGTTATTTTCTTGCAGTTGTTTCGTGACCTAACTAGGTAGCATCATAAGTGCTAGAAGGGGGTGGGGTTTGCAGGAAGGAGAAGGAAAAGGAGAAGGATTGTGGGGTCCCTGATGCTCTCTGAACTTCTGTTTTCCTGTTTTCCTGTTCTCCTGTTTTCCTGCAGACGTTTCATGACCCAACTAGGTAACATCATCAGTGCTAGAAGGGAGTGAGGGTTTTTTTTTGTTGAGAGGAGGAAGAGGAGAAGGAGGAAGGCTGTAGGGTCCTTGGTGCTCTCTGAGCTTCCTTGTTTACTTGCAGACGTTTCGTGACCCAACTAGGTAACATCATCAGTGTTAGTGTTAACTGTCTTGCCAAGAGCAACATCCCCGTTCACACATGATTTACATTCCAATACTTGACAGCTGGTTCACATTTATGACAGTCGCAGTGTCCTGAGGTCACGTGATCCCCTTTTCCGGCCTTCCGACAAGCAAAATCTGTTCCTGATTCGCTTAACGACGGCGTGACTAATTCAACAACTTCAGCGATTCACTTAACAAACGTGGCGAGGAAAATCGTAACGCGGGGCCAGGCTCACTTAACAAACGCCTCGCTTAGCAACAGAGGACCCCCTGGAGGCCCTCCGGAGCGAGAAACAGCCTGTTTCCTGACTTCCAGAAGGCCCGAAAATCAACTGGCCGGCACGCGCTGGAGCTGAGCTAGGGGAATGTGGATCGGGGGGCTGAAATTTGGAGAGGCAAGCTTTCCTGGTTCGTTTTTTTTTTTTTTGCAGGACTCGAACCAAAGAAATGAATCTGGTTGCTTGGCTTAAAGGCCACGCCGCCGTTCATCAGTGGTCAGGTTGGCATGGAAACCAGGTTTATTTTGTGCCTCGAATCCCGCACAGCCTGTTTAAAAAAACAACAACAACAACCACACAAAAAAAAAACCTTCGGCCCAACTTGAAAAATTAATTTTTTTCCCCAGCTGTTTCTCGTTGCTGAAAATTATTTGGCAGGCATCGCTTTTATTTTTCTTTCCCCGAGCCAAAAAAAATTGCAGAAGTGCGTACTTGGGCCGTGTTCCTTTCCGAAATCATTTCAGTTCCATTTTCTGATGAATTCTAGAAATGTTAAGAAGAGTGTGGGGGGATTTCCTGAGAAGGGGTGGGTGTGGAGGGGAACCCCTAAACTTTTTCTTGATCAGAAACTCCGGGTGGGAAATTACAAGGTTTCCCAGCTATTATTTCTAAACTTCTCCTTTTTTCCTCTTACAAGCTGGATTAAAAAAAAGGAAACAAAACGGCAGTAAACAAGCTAGGATGATTTGATTTCCCTGTTATCCTGGTTCCAGTTATTTTGCCTTTTGCTGAGGCTTTGCATTCCATTGTAGCTCTTGTTTTCTTCTCTCTCTCTCTCTTTTTCTTCTTCTTCTTCTTCTTCTTCCTCTCTCTCTCTCTCTCTCATTCTTTCTCTCTTTCTCTCCCTCTTTTTCACTTTCTCTTTCTCTCTTTCTCTTTCCCTTTCTCATTCTCTTCCTCTCTCTTTCTCTCTCTCTTTCCCTTTTCCATTCTCTTCCTCGCCCCCTTTCTCTCTCTTTCTTTCTTTCTCTCTTTCTCATTTTCTTCCTCTCTCTCTCCCTCTTTCTTTCTCTGTCTCTTTCTCCTTTTTCTTTCTTTCTCTTTCTTTCTCTCTCCCTTTTTCACTTTCTCTCTCTCTCTCTTTCTCTCTCTTTCCCTTTCTCATTCTCTTCCTCTCTCTCTCTTTCTCTCTTTCTCTCATTCTCTTCCTCCCTCTCTCCCTTTCTTGCTCTTTCTCTCTCTTTCTCTTTCTCTTTCTCTCTGTCTCTGTCTCCTTTTCTCTTTTTCTTTCTCTTTCTGTCTCTTTCTTTCCCTTTCTCATTCTCTTCCTCTCTCTCTCTCTCTTTCTCTTCCTCCCTCTCTCCCTTTCTTGCTCTTTCTCTCTCTCTCTCTCTCTCTTTCTCCTTTTCTCTTTTTCTTTCTCTTTCTGTCTCTTTCTTACTCTCCCTCTCCCTCTTTTTCACTTTCTCTTTCTTTCCCACATTCTCTTCCTCACCCTCCCTCCCTCTCTCTTTCACTCTAGAATAAGTGAGGTGTGGAGAAAACGGCTTTTTGTGGCGATACAGTGGCAAGGAAACATCTGATTTTGCATGTTGGGGAGCCCCGTTTTCCTCTGCTTTGCAAGCCTGGGCCTTGAGATCAGAATGAGGGATCCTTGATTCCTTCCCCCACCCCCCCAGCCCCCGGTGCCCTCTTCTCCCCCCCAGCCTCCCCTCCCGCCCCCCTCCCCATGGGATTTGCTCTGTTCCTTCCGGAGGAAGACTTTTTCTCTCTGGGAAGGGACCTTGGACTTTGGGGTATTGCTGAGTGCGCTGTCTGTATTCTGCTTTTGAGGGAGCGTGCCTTGGAATGCGTTTGCCTAAATGGATGTCGAGAGGTTTTGCCACATGGCATCGTAACCTTAAAAGAATGTTTTGGCTTTCAAACTGGTTTTTTTTTTAAAAAAAAATTCTGTTCAATCCTGTCTGATTCTCAGAGACGGCCTGGACAAGTTTTCTTGGCGAGGTTTTTCAGAAAGTCTCTGCCCTTGGCTCCGTCTTAAGAGCTTGGAGAGACAGACTGGTCTGAGGTCATCCAGCTGTTTCAGTGCCCAAAGTGGGACTAGAACTCACGGCCTCCTGTTTCCCAACCTGCTGCCTTCACCACTGCGCCAAACTGGCTTTTCAAGACTGCTGAAATGCAGCCAGATGGGGACCGCGAGTGCGATGTTGCATCCCTAAAACGATTCAAACAAGCTCCGCTGTCTTCCTTGGAATAAGAGTATAATAGAGTTGGAAGGGACCTTGGAGGTCTTCTAGTCCAACCCCTTACCTTCTTGTGTGGGAAGGTGATTACAACCTGCTCCCATGTAGTGTGTGTGTGAGACATTTATTTATTTATTGGTTTGATTTATATGCCACCCTTCTCCGGAGACTCAGGGCGGCTTACAATGCGTTAAGCAATAGCCTTCATACTTTTGTATATACCTGCTTCTCTTCTCTTCTCTTCTCTTCTCTTCTCTTCTCTTCTCTTCTCTTCTCTTCTCTTCTCCTCTCCTCTCCTCTCCTCTCCTCTCCTCTCCTCTCCTCTCCTCTCCTCCTATTCTATTCTATTCTATTCTATTCTATTCTATTCTATTCTATTCT
>WNWU01000069.1:982191-1002891 GCA_012654045.1 Ptyas mucosa
CATCCATCCATCCATCCATCCATCCATCCATCCATCCATCCATCCATCTATCCTGTCTATCTATCTGTCTGACTGTCTGTCTGTCTATCTTATCTATGTATCCATCCATCCATCCATCCATCCAACTATCCATCTATCTATCTATTTATCCATCCATTTATCTATCTTATGGCGAGAAGACCCAAAATTGGAGAGAAATTGCAAAGCGAACTCTTCCGTTTCCCGGAGCGACTCCGTAATTGTTTTACAAAGGCGAGAAAAGCTGAAAAGGCCGCTTCAGATCTTTTCTTTTCCTAGCCCGCCTGTAATCTAGGTTTGAAAACTGGCTTATCCGGCTCTGTGCCAAACTTAAGGCCATCACCGTTGCTTATCCGTCGCTGGGAGAGCGTATATATACAAGCCCTCTTTTGAAAGTGCACGCGGGGAGGAAATACTCATCCATTTGCATCCCTTTGATGGGGTCTTTACTAGATGGAGCGGGCTGCCTTTGAAAGTTTCCCCTTGCAAGTCCTTTTAGTAAATAACCACACTCAAGGGAGCGTCGGAGGGAACAAAGGATGGGCTCCTGTGTGTTAAAGAGGTCCAGATCAGCGTCATGTACATTTTAGCTTTTGATCAGAAGTTTATTTCTTCTCTGCCGAGCCCAGAATCTTCAAGGTGTCAATTTGGACAGCGCAGCAAATGTGTGTGTGTGTGTGTGTGTGTGTATGTATATATGTGTGTGTGTGTGTGTGTGTGTGTGTGTGTGTGTGTGTTTGATGACGCCTTATAAGGCAGAAATAGATCTATCTTAGTCTCCCAATGGGCAGCAAAAAGTTTGCTGGCTGCTAGAAGAAAAAAAGCCCCAAAACTAGCGAATGAGATTTCACTGCACTAGGGCTGCATAAAATCTTGGCTTATGTGGGTAGAACCTGGCTAAAGAAATATATCTATCTATCTATATCTATATCTATATCTATATCTATATCTATATCTATATCTATATCTATATATCTATATCTATATCTATCTATACACACACACACACACACACACACACACACACATACATATACAGGTAGTCCTCACCTTACGACCACAATCGAGCCCAAAATTTCTGTGGCTCAGCGAGACGGTCGTTAAGTGAATTTTGCCCTACGTTATACGACCGTTCCTGCCACAATGGGTTTAACCCTGAAGTTGTTCAGCTGGTAACAGCTGGTTGTGGAAGCGAATCTGGTTTCCCCGTTGACTTTGCTTGTCAGACGGCCGTAAAAGGGGATCAGCAGGACACACTGCAGCCGTCATAAATGTGAGTCAGTTGCCACGCCCCTGAAATTCGATCCCGTGATCGTGGGTTTGCTGCAGCGGTGGTTCAAGGGTGAAAAACAGCCAGAAATCCCCCCCCCTTTTTTTCCCCACTGCCTTTGCAATTTTGTAACGGTCACTAAATCAGCTGTTGAGGGTCGAGGGCTGCCTCTACGTTTGCTCACCAAAAATTGGTTTGCTACGAGGTGTGCAGCCAATAAATAAACTGAATAAATTCAATAAATAAATTCAATAATGGGGATGCTACAACGGCCGTAAGTAACAGTAACAAGAGCTGGAAGGGATCTTGGAGTTTATCTATTCCAACCCACATGCTCATGCAAGAGACCTGTACTAGGGATTCGAACCGCCAAACTGCCGACCTTTCTGATTGACAAGCTCGGCGTCTTAGCCATGGAGCTGCCTAGTCAGAAACTTTTTTTTAGTGCTGTCGTAACTTTGAATCATCACTAAACGAGCTGTCGTAAGTCGAGGACTACCTCTATTAAAAAGTTCCAGATCAAGATCATTGGTTCTCCTATTGTTCTGCCTCAGCTACGGATCCCAAAGAACCCAGCACACACAAAGTTTGTACAAAACTTAATTTACTAAAATAACTCTTGTCTTTTTCAAAACAAAGGCTGTTAATAAACTTTCTTAACAGCCTACCAGAATCCTAAGATAAAGTAATCACAGTCTTAACTAGGGTTGGCAGAAAGCCCAGAAGCAATTTGTAGAGAATCCAGACGCGAAGGAGAGCGAACTAAAGTTGTTCCCTATAGCTTGCTGCAATCGGCGTTCCTCCTTAAATAGGCTAGAGGAGTGGCCAATTAGCCCCAAGCCTTACTCTCGAGACCTCCTCCTGAGGAGCCACTCCTGCCTTTTGGCAGTTCTGTGCGCCCTTGCATTGAGAAGAGGCTCCTCCTCTTCTTCCTCTTCACTTAAAGGAGCTTCTGGAGGTTCTGAAGGCTCTGGCTGAATCCCTGCCTCTGGCACCACTTCTTCTCCAGCCTCCTCACTGTCTGACTCGAGTGCCAGCTGCCCAGGCTGCTGGCGCAGCACCACACCAGCCTCCTCGCTGTCGGAATCAGCTACAATCCGCACAGGCCGCTGACGGGCCACAACACCTATTCATTTTAGCATCTAATCAGACGTTTACACCTTCACCGTAGGCTCTGCGAGGTGTCAGTTTGAACAGCCGGTGAGGAGCGTATGCATTTCATAAATAAGAAATCCTTTCTCCCTCAGACCATCAGCGCCTTGAAGGGGAAAGTATCGGAGTCCCAGTGGAACACGATGAATCAGGAGATGGAAATGAAGAAGCTGCAATCCCAAAACCAGGAGTTGACCGAACAGCTGGATGTGCTTCAGAAGTAAGCGGGCGAGCGACAACGGGTGGGAATTCGATTCTTAAACCTCTTTAGTGTAATCCAAGGAGTGTAATCATCAGAAAAGGTAGTCTTGAAAACGGATAAACCTTGAAAAATACGTAAGTTTTTTAAAAACTTCCAACTGTTTATTTATTTATTGGTTTGATTTATATGCCGCCCTTCTCTGGAGACTCAGGGCGGCTTACAATGCATTAAGCAATAGCCTTCATGCTTTTTGTATATACCTGCTTAGTAGGGCTTTCGGCCTCCACCAAGCGGTGTTCTTTTTTTTATACAAAGTCAGCTTATTGCCCCCACAATCCGGGTCCTCATTTTACCTACCTCGGAAGGATGGAAGGCTGAGTCAACCTTGAGCCTGGTGAGATTCGAACTCGCAGTAATTGCAGGCAGCTGGTGCTACTTAACAGCACTTTAGTCTGCTGCGCCACCAAGGCAGCAGTCCCTCCAACAACCAAATCAGAGGAGGAAGAGGATTTGTCTACAATAGAGGACTGCAAACTATAAGGGGAGCATGGAAGGCCACTGAAAGCTATTGTTTTTACACCTGTAATTGCTGAAGCAAGTTGTGAATTCTACTTTGTGAGTCAGGAACTTAGTGTCACGCGTGGGTGTTACCTTCCACGTAGCCCTTCATGAATTCACTGATAGGAAGAGGAGAGGGGGAGAGAGGAATGGAAGAAAGGGGAAGAGGAGGAAGAAAGGATAGGGGACCAGAGCAGGAGAGAAGGTGAGAAAGGGGGAAAAGAGGGGAGGAGAGGAGGAGGAGGAGGAGGAAGAAAGTAGAAGAGAGGAGGGAGGGAGGGGAAAGAAAGAAGAAGGAGAAGAAGGTTTGGTGTGAAAAGAGGGAAAATAGGGTAGAAGAGCAGCCCCAAATGTGATTAAAATGTCTTATTATTTTTGCTTTCATTAGAAAAAAATATATGCATATATACATATATGATCAATTATGGATAAGAGAATGTACATTTACAATATGTGCATATGAAATAAAAAACTTTTTTTTAAAAAAAGAATTCACTGATACCAAGAGAATGTGCAGTCTGGAGGCTGCTAACGGTTTCTGGAAGTGATTTGTTGGTCGGGTCATGTAACATTGGCAAGAAGTTTCTGGGCGAAGTCATTTGGAATATTTACAGATATATTATCCGTACGTGGATGACGTCCAGTTACCTGTCCTTACCCCAGACCCATTTATTTATTTGATTCATTAAATCAACCGTCTCCTCGACAAAATGGCTCCGGGTGGTGTCTAAAATCTAATGAGCTGCTTTTTCAAAAAACCAACTGGAGTTTCTTTTTTCGTTTTTCCGTGAAGACGTTTCGCTCCTCCTCCAAGGAGCTTCCTCAGTTCTTCTGAAGAAGCTTCTTGGAGGAGAAGCGAAACGTCTTCAAGGAAAAAAAAAACAAAAGAAACTCCAGGTGGTTTTTGAAAAAGCAGCTTTGGGACAACCACGTTCTGGATGACGGAGAATCTCCGTAATCGTTCATGAGAGAAGCTTTGGAGTTCAACCATCTTAAACGCCGCTGTGTGCGATAAATGGATATTTTATCTCTCCTTTCGACAGAAAATGGCAAGAAGCCACTCAGCAAATCCAAGCCCTTCAGGCAAAAGAAGAGCTCATGTCCAAGAAGGAGCAGAAGATTCAGGTGAGACCTCTCATGCCCTTCCTCTTTGTGTTACCTGGAGATAACGCTCTCTACCCAGCTGCTCTTAGGAAAAGCACCGATGTTTTACGACTTACTACAGAGTGATAATCCTTGTTCAGTTGTCTTCTGAAGGTTTTTCTTCGCCCCCGTTTCTCCAGGATCTCGAGCAAAAGCTCTCCATGCAAGAACAAGATGCGGTCATCGTGAAGAACATGAAGACGGAGCTGGCTCAGTTTCCCCAAATGGAACGGGAATTGCAGCAACTCAGGGAGGAGAACGCCTACCTTAGGTAAGGAAAACAAAATGATTACGTATTTGGATTGTCTGTCAGTGTGTCAAGACCTGCATTCTGTTTTTTTCCCCCCTCTCCTTTTGCCTGGTTTTGTTGCCAGTTTTGTTATCACAACCATGTTCTGTCTCCACACCTGGGTGATAACACCTGGGTTTATACCTTGGCAGCATTGTGGTTTGTAGATAAGGAATAGAATAATAGAATAATGGAATAATGGAATAATGGAATAATGGAATAATAACAGAATAACAGAATAACAGAATAACAGAATATAATCTGGAAGGGACCTTGGAGATCTTCTAGTCCAGCCCCCCTGCTCGTGTGTGTGTCTGTGTTGAAATGTCGCAGGAAGGAGGGGATTTTCCCCAAGAGCAAAGAGACACCCTAGCATGGAATCTTTGGTATGCTGGAAGAGACCCAGGGTGGACCCTTTCTAGCCTTTCACAGGGCATAACTAATACGTAGGCAGTTTTATGCTTTAGTCTGGCAAGATTCCTGTCTACGGGCGAGCAGCAATAAAGAAACCACTCTGAAGTAACTCCTTGGGGTCATTCTGGGTTCCTCGTACCTGAGAGCATGAGATGCTTTCACAAAGTGGGGTTAGACCAGTCGGCGTCCGTCTGTCGTGGCCCGTCAGTGGCCTGTGCAGCTAGTAGCTGATTCCGACAATGAGGAGGCTGGTGTGGTGCTGCGCCAGCAGCCTGTGCAGCTGGTGCTCGAGTCGGACAGTGAGGAGGCTGGAGAAGATGTGGTGCCAGAGGCAGGGATTCAGCCAGGGCCTTCAGAACCTCCAGAAGCTCCCATAAGTGAAGAGGAAGAAGAGGAGGAGCCTCTTCTTGATGCATGGACGCGCAGAGCTGCCAAAAGGCAGGAGTGGCTCCTCAGGAGGAAGTTTCCTCGAGAGTAAGGCTTGGGGCTAATTGGCCACTCCCTTAGCCTATTTAAGAAGGAACGCCGATTGCAGCAAGCTGTAGAGAACAACTTTAGTTCACTCTCCTTCGGGTCTGCAAAATTGCTTCTGGGCTTTCTGCCAACTCTAGTAAGACTGTGATTACCTTATCTTAGAATTCTGGTAGGCTGTTAAGACAGTTCATTAACAGCCTTTGAATGATAAAGACTAAGTTATTTGAGTAAAATAAGCTTTGTATAGAGTTTGTGTGTGCTGCGTTCTTTGGGGTCCGTAGCTGGGGCAGAACACTGTCCAACCTTGCAATTTTAAGACTTGTGGACTTCCAATTCCCAGAAGTTTCCAAGTCTGGAACCCCCCCCCCCCCGGTTTAAAGTTAGGGGTGTTTCAAAGGCCATTTCGAAGAGGACAGAATATGTAGATCAGATTGTGGTTAACTGTCCGGGGTGACGACTTACTACGGACACGTCTTATTGTTCCCTTTGTCTCTACCTGTCTCAGTTTTACATTTTTGATGCAGTCCAGCGAAATTGATCAAGTTTCTCTTCTAACCAAGAGTGTTTTGGGGGGGGCGGGGTTCACAGGGAAATGAGAGAAAACAGTGGCTTGCTGAGAGAGGAAGTCGAGGGTCTTCAAAGGAAGCTCGAGAGATTCGAAAATGTCCAGACAGAACGGGTGGCTTTGGAACTGGAGAAGGAGGTAAAATTCTGGGAAGGCTACACGCCTCATCGTTCCTTCTGCTCTTAGGCGTGAATAAGATTCGCTGAACGCAGATCGTCCTCGACTTACGACCGCAATTGAGCCCCCAAATTTTATGTTGTTAATTGAGGCCTTTAATCAAGTGAATTTTGCTCCGCGTTACTGTCAGCGACCTAAGTTGCATTCTTTCATCGCTGCCATAATCAAAGAGAAAAGGAAAAAAAAACCCCCGGAGCTAGCAGTAACAGTTTGAAATTTAGTGCTTGGCATTTGATATAGTGTCCTTCTCCCCCTCCCTTAATAGATAGGGTTACCCAGGTGATGAAGGGAGGGGGACATTCCTGTGATCTGAAGTAGTTGGCAGAAGAGACTGACTTGGAAGATGGCCAATGGGCATTGAGATATTGTGAGGCAGAAGGGGAGGGGTTTGGTTTCAGAGAATCAGTTTTGGCTGCATATGAGTTTAGGTCGGATCGTAAATTCTTTAATAAATGAGAGATTCATCAAAGACTTTGCGTTTGAGAATGAAATTTATTTGAGATTACACCGAAACCTGACAGTTACGACCTCTCTTGACTCATTCGTGAAGTGAATCCTTGCAGTTGATAAGTGGGTAGATGCAGGGGTGACACTGTAATATAATTTTAATCATATTTGATTCGTATCTCAAATTATTGTATTCTATTCTGATTTCATTCTAGATCGTATTTTACTCTTAATTCCATTTTAAATCGTGTTTTATTCCTATTCCCATTTCATTTTAAATTGTTTTTGCCGAACTTCTGTAATAATTGTTTCTGGAGCGCTGTACATTGATATGGCCCAAGGGCTAATCAATAAATAAAGATTGATTGATTGATTGATTGATAAGTGAGTCACCTGGTTGTTAAGTGAATCTGGCTTCCCCATGGATTGGCCTTTCCTACACGGGGGAAACGTCCACCAATTTCGTCCATCTTGTCTGAAAGGGAAAGTCGAGGCAAGGAAGAGTTTGCATTACAGGGAACCCTCGACTTACGACCGTCATAGAATACGGCCGGGATTTCTGTCGTAAGTCAAGACGGCGGTAAGCCGAGGCGATGTGACCGGGAGATTTTTACGACCTTTTAAAAAAAAAATTCCAATGGTGGTTAAGCAAACACTGTGGTCGTAACGCGAATGGATCAGTCCTTAAGCGAGTCGATACATTCCTATGGGCAGGAGGCTTTTTTTTTTTGCTCTAAACCAGCCCAAAAATTTTGTTTCTGGTAAAAATTGTCATAAATTGCATCCGTCACGTGACTGCAGAACAGTGCAGCCAGCTGTAAAGTGAACTATTGTGTGTAATTACAGATGTAATTACATTGTTGGAATTTTACAAAATCGGCTTTCTCTCCTTTTGCTCCTTCAGAAAGTTCAGGAAAAACTCAGCATGTGGGAAAAACTGGACCAGAGCATGGGGTTAGAGATCAGGTAAGTGAAAACAATGGCACTGCCATTCTCAACCCCCCCCCCCACCTTTCTTTGTTTGTTTGCCTTCCTTTACGACCGCTGGAACTTCTGATGTCCCTGAAAAAGTTGACTTATGAGAAGTCCTCCAGTTACGACGGTTGCAACATCCTGGGGTCACGTGATTGCCCTTTGCGACCTTCTCCGCTGGCTTCTGACCGACAAAGCCAAGCGGGGGAACCCGTATTCACTTAACGACCACATGATTCGCGTTAACAACCATGGCTTAACAACTTCGTCTTCCGAAGCCGGATTTGCTTCCCACCGCGCCAGATGAGGTTGTAGAACTGGGCACAACTCACTCACTTCCGCTTAGCGAGGGAAGCTCCTGTTTCCAATTGTGGTTGTAAGTCAAGGACTATTTGTGTTTTTTATAAGTTTTTTAGACTAACTGTGAGAGGGATCTTGGAGTCCTAGTGGACAACCATTTAGATAAGAGCCAGCCGTGTGCAGCAGCTGCCAAAAAAGCCAACACAGTTCTAGGCTGCATAAACAGAGGGATAGAATCGAGATCACGTGAAGTGTTAATACCACTTTATAAGGCCTTGGTAAGGCCACACTTGGAATCCGGCATCCAGCTTTGGTCGCCACGATATAAAAAAGATGTGGAGACTCTAGAAAGAGTGCAGAGAAGAGCAACAAAGAGGATTAGGGGACTGGAGGCTAAAACATATGAAGAACGGCTGCAGGAATTGGGTATGTTTAATTTAATGAAAAGAAGGACTAGGGGAGACATGATGGCAGTGTTCCAATATCTCAGGGGCTGCCCCAAAGAAGAGGGAGTCAAGCTATTCTCCAAAGCACCTGAGGGCAGGACAAGAAGCAATGGGTAGGAACTCATCAAGGAGAGAAGCAACTTAAAACTAAGGAGAAATTTCCTGACAGTTAGAACAATTAACCAGTGGAACAACTTGCCTCCAGAAGTTGTAGGTGCTCCAACACTGGAAGTTTTTAAGAAGAGATTGGATAACCATTTGTCCGAAATGGTGTAGGGTTTCCTGCCTAAGCAAGGGGCTGGACTAGAAGACCTCCAAGGTCCCTTCCAACTCTGTTATTCTATTCTAAGTGGGGGGGGAAATGGATGTGTTTCTATCAGATTGGGGTTGGGAGAGTTAAATCTTTTGGGGCTCGGAGGTTCCACCTGACAGCCGTTCCTTGAGAAGCCAAACCAGGGAAGGAAGGAGGCGATATTTTTCAATTCCTCATATTCGTATTTTAATGGGGTAATTTTGCAGTGGGAGAGGAATGGCGCAGAGACTCCGTCTCGCTACAGATAATTAAGCTCTTCATTTAAGTTTGATGGCAAAGACGAGCAAGGCGTCTGATCGGGCAGCAGAGCGAACCCCCTCCTTCCTTCCTCCCCCCCCTTCCTCGAGAATGACGTTCCCCAAATATCATTTTTTTATGAAAGTAACATGGAATTGCCATTTCTTTTCATTTATTTATTAAATTCGCTCGCTGCCCGTCTCGCCATAAGGCCATCGGCCAGTTTCGGACGAGCGGAGGCCTCCGGTTTCACTTAAGAACAATCAATTCATTTAACAACGGTGGCATAAAAAAAATTGGTCCTGATTCACTTAACAACGCAGAAATTCTGATTCTAAGGGACGTCGTAAATGGAGGTCTAACTGCTTTAATATTCTCCACGTTCGGATTGCAGCTAGTCCTCGACTTAACGACCGCAATTGAGCCCAAAAATTTCTGTTGCTAAGCAAGAGAGTTGTAAACGCATTTTTGCCCCATTTTATGACCTTTCTTGCCACAGTTGTTAAGCGAATCATTGCAGTTGATAAGTTAGGAACACAGTCGTTAAGGGAGTCGGACTTCTGACCACGTTTCACACGTGTGACCGTTGTAGCATCCCCACGGTCACACGTGATCAAAATTCAGATGCTTGGGCAACTGCCTCGTATTTATGACGGTTGCAGTGTGCCGGGATCCTGTGATCCTCCTTTTTGTGACCTTCTGATAAGCAGTATCAGTGTGGGAAGGCAGATTCACTTACCAACCGTGTCACTAACTGAGCAACTTCAGCGATTCACTTAAGGAGAGAAGCAACTTGGAATTAAAGGAGAAATTGATTGACAGTGAGAACAATTAACCAGCGGAACGGATTGCCTCCAGAAATTGTATGTGGTCCATCGCTGGAGATTTTTAAGGAGAGATTGGACAACCATCTGTATGAAATGGTATAGGGCAGTGATGGCTAACCTTTTTGCCATCGCATGCCAAAAATGGGGGGGGGGAATGGGGTGTCGCACGCACTCGCACCCACACCCATAATTCTATGTGCCCCGACCCCCCATGCATGCGACCCCCCCGCACTCCCCCTTGCTTTTGGCATGCAATGGCATGGTAGGCCTGGTAGGCCCGTTTTTCACTCTCCCCAGGCTCCAGAGCCTTTCTAGGAGCCTGGGGAGGGCAAAAATAGCCTTCCCAACCCCCACCCCTGGTCCCACTGGAAGTCGGCAAATGGGCCATTTCCGGTGTCTGGAGGGCCTCTAGGGGGGGTGGGGAAGGCCATTTTCACCCTCCCCAGGCTCCTAGAAAGGCTCTTGAGCCTGGGGAGAGTGAAAAATGGGCCTTCCCCACTCCCCCTGGAGGCCCTCCCTCCCTCTCTCCTTCCCTCCCTCATACTCTCCATCCTTCCTTCCTTCCTTCCTTCCTTCCTTCCTTCCTTCCTTCCTTCCTTCCTTCCTCCGAAAGGGGCTGAGAGAACTCTGTTAATGCACTTTTTTTGGGGGGGTAGCGGTGGTGAATCATCCTTAATAAAACCCAGGCCCTGCTGCTAAAATGACAGCCATTCCCTCTTACGATAGCTGCCTGAGCATTCTTCCCAGCGTGTCGGAAGTGCCAGCGGTGGTGCTGGAATTACGATCGCATTTCCATTTGTACGAGTCGGTTTGACAATGAAAGTTTGAGACGGGGAAACAGGCTCATTACTTTCCCCCTCCGCCCCTGGACAACTTGCTCGGACGTGCAGTCTGCTCGGAGTTTTTAAGAATCGCAAACCCCAATTTGTGCCTTTCGCTTTCGTGCTGGCTAAAGTGCACCTCCTCCAGGGGGGGAAAAAAAGCAGAATCCACCCCCTCCTTCCGATCTTTTCTTTTAAAAAAGCTTTGTTTGGATTTTCGTTCCTCGTGTAGGTTTTTCAAAAAAAAAACAAACCGTGAGGAAATAACTTCAGGTAGAATGCAGCCCGTTGGCTCAGGAAGTCTACTTTCCCCAGTGCTGTTGTAACTTTGGACGGTCACTAAATGAACCGTCGTAAGTCGAGGGCTTCTTGCTTCCCATGGTTGTAGGAGATGGCCAGGCTGAGTCTGAAAGCGGGGCCAAAGGCGTCATCGTTTTGGAGTTTCCTTGCCCTAAATCCAACTCCCTTTGAAGTCCGTTGACTTTGCCTTGATCATTGACAGTTGACGGAGTAACAGTTGGAAGGGACTTTGGAGGTCTTCTAGTCCAACCCCCTGCTCAAGGCAGGCACTTTACAGTCAAATCACCCACCTTTATCTCCCTTGACACGCTGCCAAAAACCCAATTGGCAAAGTCACACGGAGTCCAGAATCAAACAGAACTTCAGACTTTAAACTGCGTAGAATTAACAACGTTGCTTCCTGCAAAGGCCCATGTGCCTTTGCTCCTCTTTTAAGCCTTATGGGAGGGGCCGATCATCTCCAAGCCTTACTCTCGAGTCGTCCCTTTTGTTTTAACTCTTCTTGCCTTCTGGCAGCTCTGCGCATGCGCGCACTGGGAACAGGCTCCCCCTGCTGGCTTAGCTCCAGCACGCATGTGCGCGCCGGCCACCTGATTTTCAGCCCTTCCGGGCCCACTGGAAGTCAGGAAACAGACCATTTCTGGCCTCCAGAGGGCCTCTGTGGGGTGGGGAAGTCTGTTTTCGCCCTCCACAGGCTCCAAAAAAGTCTTTGGAGCCTGGGGAGGGCAAAAAACGGGTCTACCGGGGCCACCGTGCCATCATGTGCCAAAAACGGAGGGCAGGGGGGGTCATGCGCGCATGAATGGAGGGGCGGGGCGTATTGAATTATAGGTGTGGGCATGCACGCGTGCAACCCCCCCCCCGCTCCCCCCACTTTTGGCACACGTCGGCAAACAGGTTAGCCATCACTTCTCTAAGGTTTAGGCCTCTCCGGGCTAAAAACTAGCTAAGAAGACTGCTTCAAAATTCTGGTTTATGGAGCAATGCTTCCGAGCATTTTTAAACGTAATTTTTATGAGCTTTGGAGAGGAGGCTTAGGAACGTACTTCAGAGTTTCCAGCTCTTTGTGTCGCAACTAATCCATTATGATTTGCGGGTCTGGTGAGATTTTGGCAGATGTTCATTACGAACCAAAAATGGATTAAATCATTTTAAGCCTTCGGTCTACCTGTGAGGACTAATACTAAAAGCCAGCCTTGCTTGTCTTTTGATGCTCGTATGCCTCATCGTCGTCTTCTTTTTTTTTAAAAAAAAAAATTATTATTTAGAAGAAATAATTTGGCTTCGCATTCCTTGTACTTTGATGGAGAATTGTGTAGCATGCGTTAATTAATAACAATTTCTGTTTTACTTCTTCTTTTGAAAGGCCTCCAATAGTTTGGCGGCGTAAAAGGGAGAAGGACCGTTATCCCTCTGTGCCTATTCTCCTTTTTGTGTGTGTGCAGGGAAATAGTATTTGTTTAGGAGTTGTTGTTGTTGTTAGTTGCAAAGTCGTGTCTGACCCATCGTGACCCCCTGGACAACATTCCTCCAGGCCTTCCTGTCCTCTACCATCCCCTGGAGTCTATTTAAGCTCATGCCTACTGCTTCAGTGACTCCATCCAGCCACCTTATTCTCTGCCGTCCCCTTCTTCTTTTGCCTTCCATCGTTCCCAGCATCAGGCTCTTCTCCAGGGAGTCCTTCCTTCTCATTAGGTGGCCAAAGTATTTGGGTTTCCTCTTCAGGATCTGGCCTTCTAAAGAGCAGTCAGGGTTGATCTCCTCTAGGACTGACCGGTTGAATCGCCTTGCAGTCCAAGGGACTCGCAGGAGTTTTCTCCAGCACCAGAGTTCAAAGATCTTAATTTTTTGACGCTCGACCTTCCTTATGGTCCAACTTTCCCAGCCATCCATTGCAACTGGGAAAACCATCGCCTTGACTATACGCACTTTTGTTGACAGGGTGATGTCTCTGCTTTTTAGAATTCTGTCTAGATTTTCCATAGCTTTCCTCCCCAGGAGGAAGCGTCTTTTAATTTCTTGGCTTCCAGTGATCTTGGAGCCCAGGAAAACAAAAGGAGTTAGGAGCTACACACCTGAGCAAACCGCTGTCCAGTTATCCAGGCTTCTGGTGTTGCATTGGGGTATCGTCGTTCCTAAATAGCCAGCTTGGCGCCTTCGCTTGCAGGTTTGAACATCTAAACAATCACTTGCGTTGGGGATCAGAGGGAGGCCTCTTGTTGACAAACATTGTCAAGCTAGTGAGTTTCTGGAGAACTGCCTCTTCTGAATTGAGGGCGAGGTGGTTTGCCAGCTCGTCTAAAACCTGGCACGGAAGGATGCCAGCTCTGCTGTTCAGCAGTTGGTGTGCCCATCAAACCAGTTATAAAAAAAACATTTCCTGGGGAAAAAGGAGGTGGCCCTCGTCCGCCTCCTCCGCGTTCTGTTTCCAAGTCGAAGTGATGTGAGATGGAAAGCGTTCTGCTGCCATGGTTCATTTCATTCACCGCGGAGCGAAGTTAATTAGCGAGTAGCGAAATTTGCCTGCCCCAACGAGAGGAGGCCCGTTTGTACACGGGAAACTTGTCAGACATTAGGATGAACCACTTTCAGGGTCCTCGTTTCTTTTTCTTCAATGGATAACAGGTTTAACAGATTTAACGGAGTGGGAAGGGACCTTGTAGGTCATCTAGTCCAACCCCCCGCCCAAGCACCACACCCTACACCAGTGATGGCTAACCTTTTTGCCATCGTGTGCGTGTGCCTACACCCATAATTCAATGTGTCCCGTCCAGTTCCCCCCCCCGCGCTCCATCCGCTTTTGGCAGGGTGCGCACGGTAGGCCTGTTTTTCGCCCTTCCTAGGTTCCAGAGGCTTCCTAGGAGCCTGGGGAGGGCAAAAACAGCCTTCCCCACCCCTGGAGGCCCTCCGGAGGCAGGAAACTGCCCATTTCCCGACTTCCGGTGGGCCCGGAAGGTCTGAAAATCAGCTGGCTGGTGCGCGCATGGAGCTAGGGCAACACTCGCGTGCCCACAGATATGGCTCTGCGTGCCACCTATGGCACACATGCTGTAGGTTCGCCATCACAGCCCTACGCCATTTCTGACAAATGGCAGTCCAGCGATGAAGCTCCCACAGTTTCTAAAAGCAGGTTTTTTCCATCGGTTGATTGTTCTCCCTGTCAGAAAATTTCTCCTTAGTTCCAGGTTGCTTCTCTCCTTGATCAGTTTCTATCCCTTGTTCCTTGCCTGGCCTTCGGGTGCTTTGGAAAATAGCCTGACCCTCCTTCCTCTCTGTGGCAAATACGATAAAAAAAAAAGAAAAGATAAGATAAACAAGGGAAGTGGTGGTTGCAGTTGAACCTAAAAATATTTACAAACACTGGGTTCATTTGAGTAGAGTATTGAAACCAAGGTCGACTCTCTTTAGGTCCGAGTTTATTGTCTCTAAGCCACCGACAGTCATTGAGAGGTCAGATAAATCTTCTGAATGAATGAATGAATCAGGCAGGCTGTTTCTCTGTCTGTCTATCATCTGTCTATCCTGTCTATCATCTGTCCGTCCATCCATCCATCCATCCATCCATCCATCCATCCATCCATCCATCCATCCATCTATCTATCTATCATCTCTCTCTTTGCTCTAATCTGTCACTCATCTCTGTTCTATCATATCTATCTATCTATCTATCTATCTATCTATCTATCTATCTATCATCTCTCTCTCTCTATCTATCATATCTATCTCTCATCTCTTTCTAATTGCTCTAATCTGTCACTCATCTCTGTTCTATCATATCTATCTGTCTGTCTGTCTATCTATCTATCTATCTATCTAGTCTGTATCTATCAATCTATCATATCTATCTTTCTATCTTTCTATCATCTCCTATCTATCATCTCTCTCTCTCTCTCTCTCTCTCTCTCTTCTCTTGTCTCATCTCTCTCTTCTCTCCCCCCCCCCAAAAAAGCAACCAAAATACCAATATTGCATATAAAATAGAGAAGACACACTCTTAGTGAACTTAACCTCCTGTGATTTTAGGACAGGCAAGATTGACCACATTTTTTTTTTTAATTCAAGAGGTTGAAGACTTAATACCTACCTATTTGTTTTCTGTTTCTTCAAAAACGAACCCCTTAAAAAATGCCTTGAAGGACAAGAACTTGGTTCTTGTTTTTTCCCCCTGCTTCCGCACTGGGGGAAAAAAAATCTAGTTAAACACTTTATTTGCTTCTCTTCTTCAGAACGAGGAAAAAATGGGTACGATTTAACTAGCGATATTCTTTTGTTTAATTTAATGGCTCGGAAGGCTGGTTTTGAGCTTCCATATTTACGCTCTAGCCTCTTTGTGGTCCGGCTGGCTAGCTCTGGCTGTTTCCTGCATAAATACAAATATAGATGGTCAGTAGACGATGAGTTCTCACAAGTTTAAACACAGATGGTGGCTGCCTTTCCATTGAATTTCATCGTTTAATGGAGCAGAGAAAGGCATATACATCCGGACGGGTAGTAGCAGGCGAGAACTTCGAAGCGTGCATATTTTGTAAACTGGAGTTGGCTTAGTGGAAGCATTTAAGTTATTATTATTATTTTTTTTTGCTCACAGGCAGTGAGACATCTGCATGAGCATTTCCCAGCATGGCCTCCTCCTGTTAGGTTGGACCAGCTCCCATGCTGCACAGCTTAGAAACTTGCATTCGTGGTTTTCGACTGGCCAGGATCCAAAGCAGGCGATGACTGGCGAAAGGTTTACATTGATCGAAGTGCATTTACGGCGGAGAATTGAACCTCTGTCACTTTATTTATTGGAATTAGTTTTGCTCACTGTACTCCTTTCCCCACCAAAAAGAAAGTCCAACTCCCTGCCCAACAACCACATGTCCATCCCATGATCCAATCAATGCACCGTCCCAACTGGAGACGCCTCCCAGTTCCAGCCCTCCAGATGCAGGGCAAGATGTCCTTGACTCTCCGAGAAAGGAATGTTATTATGACTACGTATCACCCTGGCTCCATACAATCCCCCCTCCCATTTCCCCCCAGCACTAAATGTGGCAGCCCTGAAGATCCAAAGTAAAAGATGGCTTCCAGGCCTGAAAATTGTCTTTCCCTGTCAGGAAATTTCTCCTGAATGCCAGGTTTGCTTTCTCTCTCCTTGATCAGTTTCCATCCATTTTTTTTCCCCTCCTCCTGGTGTTTTGGAAACTAAAACCTCCTCCTTCTTCTCCTCCCTTTCTCCTCCAGTGTCTTTTACCCTTTCTCCAAGCCTCGCTCGGCTTCTTGGCAGGATCGCTTTTAAAGATCCTTTTGTGTGGGTTTTTTGTCCCTTGTATTTCACACCCTTGTTTCCTGGGTGACTTTTAAGAAGCTTATCCGAAGAGGGCAGCCCATGCCAGCCTCTCTTCTCCAGAAGACGGTGCCCTTTGGAAGGAGCTCCGGGGCTCCCCATAGTTCTCCTTTCGCAGAAGTCTCGAGATCCCCCTTTTCCTGTCTGAACAATAAGCTTTGTATCCGTTCGTATGGAAATGAGACGGCGTTTGTTTCTTTCAGAAGCCCGCTCTGCTATCTGGAATGCCTCCATTTACAGACAATTCTTGCCAAATTAATTTTATTTAATTATCTCCTAAGGCTAAGCTTGAATACATTTGCGTCGGATTCGCCACTTCTTCTCTCTCTCATGAACGAAATGGAGTTAATATCCTTGTTAAAATCTGATTAAAACTAAAATTGAGTTTTTTGAAGTCTGATTATCCCATGAAATGGAATTTTTAAACCTAATTACAAACGGATTTGCATACATTTTTTTTTCTCCTTTCCACGCTATTGAAAACGAGAGGGGGGGAAAAAAAATAAATTTATTAATGAAATCCTCTCCACTGTCTCTTTTGGGGCATAATGTGATTGCAGGTGGATGGGGTGCAGGGAACAAGGAATGTCTCCGCTTCTAATGCATATTTTTTTCCCCCTCTTGATAAAAGAGTCTTGACCTAGCCTAATTTTTAAAATGGCAATTAATAGAATTTTTCACAGACTTCGGTTAAACTTGAGTGGCATTCATCCTTCCAGATCTTTTAAGCCTGTTAGAGATGGACTATACAGGTGCTCCCTGACTTACGACCACAGTCGGGCTGCGGATTTCTGTCGCTAAGTGACACATTTGTGAAGTGAGTTTTGCCAGTGCCAAAAACGGGCATTTGAAGGAGGCCAGCGCTGCTTACGACCTTCCTTGCCACGGTTGTTAAGCGAATCCGGCTTCCCCATTGTCTTTGCTTTTGCCAGAGGGTCACAAAAGGCAGTCACATGACTGCAACCGTCATAAGTACGAGTCAGTTGCCAAGCGTCTGAATTCTGATCACGTGACCCTGGAGAGGCTGTAACAGTTGTTAGTGTGAAAAATGGTCAGAAGTGACTTTTTTTCAGTGTCCTTGTAACTTTGAAGCGTCACTAAGTGAATTTTGTAAGTTGAGGACCTCCTGTAGCAACTTGTAACTCTTAGTATATCTAATCTTGGTTTGTTAACAAGGCACTCCTCCCCCACCCCCTATAAAGCAGTGAACTATGGTTTGCAAATCAGTAGTTGAGTTCACCCAACAGGCTTAAGCCAGGGGTCCCCAAACTTGGCAGCTTTAAGACTTGTGGACTTCAACTCCCAAGTCCAACTGCCAAGTTTGAAGACCTCTGGGCTAAGCTAACACCAAGCAAAAGACAATAATACGCTTTGACCGGATGAGTGAGCTCAAATTTTCATTCCATCTGATATTTTCTATTAACAAAACCTTTCAATGAAGGCTGTCTGTTACATAACAAAAGGGGCATCTGGAGTCCTTGGTGCTCTCTGAGCTGGGTGGTTTTCTTGCAGACCTTTCATGACCCAACTAGGTAACATCAACAGTGCTAGAAGGGAGTGGAATTGAGGGAATGGAGGAGGAGGAGAACGACTGGGGTCCATGGTGCTCTCTGAGCTTGTTTTCTTGTTGACATTTCATGACCCAACTTGGTAACATCATCAGTGCTAGAAGGGAGTGGAATTGAGGAGGAGGGGAAGACGAGGAGAAGGACTTGGGGACCTTGGTGGTCTCTAAGCTTGTTGACATTTCATGACCCAACTACGGTAGGTAACATCATCCATGCTATGATGATGAAACCCCACTCCCTTCTAGCACTGATGGCGTTACCTAGTTGGGTTATGAAACGTCTGCAAGAAAACAGCCAAGTTCAGAGAGCACCAAGGAGCCCACGTCATCGTCCTCCTCCTCCTCTCTGCAACTCCCACTCCCTTCTAGCACTGATGATGTTACCTAGTTGGGGTCACGAAACGTCAGCAGGAAAACCCACCAAGCTCAGCACCAAGGACAGCACCCACAGTTAACTCTGAACTACAGCTATTCTCTTCCGTTGGCGCAGAGGAAGCATTTTTGTTATCCACATCTTCGGGATGCTCTCTGAACTTGGTCGTTTTCTTGCAGGTGTTGACCCCACAGTCATTTCCTGACCTCTTTTTGACCCCAACCATAGAGCAATTCCTTGGGTTGACCCCCCGGGGTTGATATGGACCTCTTTGGAGAACCCTAGTTTAGATTGACAGCTCATCCATTGTGTAGGATGCATGTCTTAAAGCAGCGGTCACCAACCGGTGGGTCCGTGGACCACTGGCGGTCCGTGAGAAGATTTGGGTGGTCCGCAGAAAAAATATTTGCATTTTTTATATTGCACTCAATCAGGGGTCCTCAAATTATGGCCCCTGGGACAGATACGTGCAATGAACGCTTGTGTTGCTGCAGAGAGTCTCCCCCTTTGGGGTCTTTTTGTGCGGGTTGGAGGGGGGCAGAAATTCCGACTTGGGGTCTGCTTCGGCCTCCTGGTGGGGGGCTTTGGGCGAACGCTGGAGGGAAGCACCGCTGGTGGCGAAGAGCCGGAGGGCCTCGTTCCAGTGGGACTGCCTCATGGCCTGGAACTGGCTGACCATCTCAGCCCACTGAGTCTCCAGACGCCTATACCTGGCCTTGCACTCCTGCAGGTCTTCCCTCTGCTTGGAAAGCCTATGCTCCTAGTCCTCAGTGAAGTGCTTCTGCTGAGCCTCCTCCTCGGTCAGATCCAATTTGAACTGAGTTGTTTTGCCAACTCTTTTCTCGTGGTGGCTGCTTAGCTCCAACAACTATTTCCTATTGGAGCCCCGGGGAGGCAGGGGATGAGTGGGTGGGAATGGAGGGTCGAGTAGAGGCTGGTGAGGCTCTGCTCGATGTGAGTGACATCGAGTTGGCCATGCCCACCCAGTCACATGCCCACCTAGCCACGCCCAACCAGCCAGTCATTAGGCAGATCATATTAGTGGTCCACGGGATTTAAAATTATGAATTTAGTGGTCCCTGAGGTCCCGAAAGGTTTGTGACCCCATCTTAAAGGATGAAATGCATATTGTATATTTTAGGTTTAACGCAGCAATGCAATTTTGCACAAACCAGGGATGACTCTCTAATTACCGTGAAGTATTAATAATATTCTGTTCCACCTGCGTATTACTCATTTAGCCCCTTAACTCCTAACATCAGGAAAGGCGTTGCAAATTTCCTTTAGGCATCGTATTTCTTCCAGCGAGGTCTAAAGCAGTTTTTATCTTCCATCTCCTTTGCGATGTCTTCTCTGTGGTTCTGCCTTGGCTTCCATTTCTTGTGTGCATGTGAGAATTGGGCCCGAGAAATGATAAATAAATTGAAGGGGAAAAAAAAACAACACAGTTCCCTTAATGGAGAAAGCTATATTTTGTTCCGTTTCAGAAAATGTAGGTTACGTGTTAATTGTAATTGCCCTGCAGAAGTAGCTAAAATATGTAAGCTTGAGTTCAAAATTTTTCATTTCAAAGGGTAATTATGTTTGCTGTGAAAAAGCAATGAGTAATTTGTATCTTATTGATGAACGTAATTATAGCAGCATAAAGTACAGCCAACATTTATTACAACAATTCATTTTTTGACCTATAAGATGATGTCACACATGACTGTGCTTGATGAGTAATAAGAAGTGTAATATTCTACTTATATCTGTTTAGGCTGTAATGTCCTGTGAAGAATCAAATTATAATTGAGTTTTAATATAAAACATGGTTTTGTTTTCTTTTTTCAATCGTATTCAAGTCAGTTTCTTGTCTGTGCACTATATATCCTAGAGGAGGGAGAGAGGGAGGGAAGGGAGAGGAAAAGGGAAAGGAGGAGGAAAGAGGAAAGAAAAGAGAAAGAGAAGGAAGGAAAAGGGATGGAGGAGAGAAGGAAGGAAGAAGGAAAGAAAAGGAAGGAAGAGGGACGGAGGAAGGAAGGAAGAAGGAAGGAAATGTCAGAAGGAGGGAGAGGTAGGCAGGAAGGAAAAGAGGAAGAAAGAAGAAAGAGAAGAAGGAAGGAAGGAAAAGTCAAAGGAGGAGGGAGGGAGACAGACAGGAAGGAAAAGAGGAAAGAAGGAAGGATAGATGAAGGAAGGAAAAGAGAATGGGAAAGAAGGAAGGAAGAATGAAGGAAAAAATGGGAAGGAAGGAAGGAAGAAGGAAGGACAAGTCAAAGGAGGGAGGGAGAGGGAGACAGGAAGGAAAAGAAGAAGAAGAAGAAGAAAGGATGGATGGATGGATGGATGAAGGAAGGAAGGAAAAGAGAATGGGAAGAAAGGAAAGAAGGAAGGTAGGAAGAAGGAAGGAAAAGTCAGAGAAGGAGGGAGAGAGAGGTAGGAAGGACAAGAGGAAGAAGAAGAAAGGAAGGATGAATGAAGGAAGGAAGGAAAAGTCAGAGAAGGAGGGAGAGAGGTAGGCAGG
>WNWU01000069.1:1042328-1052627 GCA_012654045.1 Ptyas mucosa
TAGATAAGAGAGATTAAAGAGATGATAGATAGATAGATAGATAGATATGGATGGATATAGATAGCTAAGATGATAGACAGATGATGGATAGATAAATAGATACATAGGTAGGTAGGAATGTATATGTATATGTATGTATATTATACAGGTAGTCCTTGATTTATGAATATTCATTTAGCGACTGCTCAGAGTTATAATGGCACTGAAAAAAGTGATTTATGACCAATCTTTGCACTTGCGACCATCGTGATCATCCCTAGAGTTACACGAGTGTGATTTGGGAACTTGGGAACTGTCTCGCCTTTACGACGGCGATGAACTGTTGCACCTTCCCATCTGGCTTCCAACAAGCAGAGTCAACGGGGAAAGCCGACAGGGAAAGCTTTCAAGTCACGGTCCTGCGATGTCTCATTCAGCGACCATGGCAAAAAAGGTCATTAAGTGCTCTGTGGTCACATGATGCCTCACTTAACAACTGCACCACTTAACGATGAATTTTGTGGTCCCTGTTGTCGTCGTAATTCAAGGACCTCCTACCGTTTGCCTATTTAAGGAGCTGCAATGCGTTGTTATCTGTTTAAAAGTGCGGAATGGTAATAATACCATAAAAGTTGGAGAATTCAACAGGTCTTTTTTACAGAAGAATAATCCTCTTCTTACGGTTGATAGAAAACACTTAAAAGCTGAAGGGCGTAGAATGAGGAATTGAAATACCGTTTCGTATCTAAGCGTCTTACGTCTGAAAATTTGTGATTAATTCAAGCCAAAATATTCTCTCACATCTAGGAAATCCTTGTGCTTCTTTTAAAGGCACAAAATGGTTCGTTTGTTGTCGGAAGAAGGGGGTTACTCAGAATATAATATTAATTTACGTCCGGTGATCATGGATTACATTATAATGGCTCCTTTTTTTAAAAAAAACAAAAAAACAAAACCCCCCAAAAACTTCAAATTCTGATTTTGTTTTGAAATGTATATCCCCCCCATCCCCCCCCCCCCCCCGAGGTGCTTTTGGGTACTTTCGAATGCTGGAAGCAGAGTGTGAGAACTATTAGGATCGTGAAAATGAAATATTGCATGCTTTTATGATGACAGAATAATAGATATAACACTATTTCTTCTCCATCAGTAATGCAGAGGTCTGAAAAAAAGACGTGGCCCTCTGCTTATGAAGAAGCATTTTTCATCGGGAATTGCTCGCCAAGGAATTCCTTAAAAAGTTCTCCCTGCCTATTCTAAGTTATAAACCTAATCTTTATTTATTCATCGTTTTTATTTGGTTATAACCAGACTTAAATGTTCCTAATGCAGCTGAGAGAAACACCCACACATCCCTAAGAAATGTATGCAGGTAGTCCTCAACGTACAACCACAGAAATTTCTGTTGTTAGGTGAGACATTCAAGTGAGTCTTGCCTCATTTTACGATCTTTCTTCCCGCAGTTGCTAAGTGAATCACTGCCGCCGACCTGGTTGTTAAATGAATCTGGCTTCCCCATCGATCTTGCAAAACGGGATCATATGACCCCGGGATACAGCAACGGTCGTAAGTATGAACCAGTTGCCAAGCATGTGAATTTTTCATCATGTGACCATGGGGATGCTACGAAGGTCGTAACTGTGACAAAATGATCATAAGTCACTTCCCCCCCCCCCCAGTGTTGTCGTAATTCTGAACCGTCACTAAAGGAACCCTGATCGTGTGATCAAAATTCAGATGCTTGGCAACTGTTTCGTACTTAAGACCGCTGCCATGTGTGTGTGTGTGTGTGTGCCTTTTATGAGGTCAACGGGGAAGCCAGAGTCACTCAACAATCATGTGACTCATTTAACAACCGCAGCGATTGACTTAACAACGGTGGCCAGAAAAGTCGTAAAATGGGGCAAAACTCCCTGAACAAATGTCTCACTTAGCAATCTAAATGTTGGGCTCCATTGTGGTCGTAAGTGGAGGATTACCTGTCCGTGGCTATAAGAATAATGATGCTCAGTGTGAATTTGGCCTGCACCGAGTCACAATTTGATGTGATTTTTATCTTATTTCTCTTTTTTGGAAGATTTTAAAAAGTTCTGCACCGCTTAATATTATTCTCAGTTTTGCTGACTTTTGTGGTTTGATCCCGGACCTAACCATGAAGCTGTTTGGGGAATTTTTCACCCAACTACTTAGAAAATTCAGCCTTTTGAAGAATTCTGTTAAGTATCAGTACATTTTCTTTTTGGAAAGCTGCTGGTTTGTTAATTTGCTTCTCATTTGCATTAAACTTCAACCAGCGCACTTATCCAAATGTATATTGGTTTTGTTCTGGGGACATCTGAAGAAAGGAGACACATGTTCGGGTGTCCATTTTTTAAGCGGAATTTTAAATGGTAAGAAGATTTCCCCCCCCACCCCACCCCAACGCACAAAGTGACAGATCCCTCCGAAAACCGTCTTTCTTGGTAATCAAGTGTTTACAGAAAGATGCTTTGTTGGGGCCTGTTTCCTGGGCCGCTGTGTGCTTCAACAAAGATCTTTAGATTTTAAACACAGCTGTCGGTTTGGAAGAAGAAAAAAAAGAAAACACGGAAAAAAATCCAATTACACAGAAATCGCTTTTTTGAAAAGGGGAGCGACGTAGAAAGCCAGCGAGAAAACAAAGGGAGAAAAATACAGCGTGCGGCGCGCTTCGCTTAAATAACTTTACTTTAATAAAAAAAAAAGTTTTCCCAACTAAAAAAAAAAAAACAAAAATTAGGGGTTTTTTTTCCCCCTCCCCTTCCTTCTTTTTCCGTATCGCGCGCAATGGAACATCTGTGCCCATTCTGATGGCAATGAATGACATGAATTAAACTCAAAAACCACCGAACTGCTCTCTTTAACATAATTACACCTTGTTCCTTTCGGGGAGACAATGCTAGGATGAAATGCCAATTAAGGCGGATATGTTAATGAGAGGGAGACTGAATAGCAGAGTAGCCTGGACACCGATCCAAACCGGAACTGATTGGATAGCAACCCCTGAAGCCGGTTCCTGTTTTAAGAGGAAGGTGTTAGAAATGACTCCACCGGTGGGTTCCAGTTTAACAGAGTAACAGACGAGTTGGAAGGGACCTTGGAAGTCTTCCAGTCCAGGGGTCCCCAACCTTTCGGACCTCAGGGACCACTAAATTCTTAATTTTAAATCCCGCGGACCACTAACATGATCTGCCTAATGACCAGCTGGGTGGGCGTGGGTAGGTGGTCATGTGACTGGGTGGGCGTGGCCAACTCGATGTCATTCATGTCAAGGGGCGTCTCACCAGCTTCTACTCACCCCTCTCCTGCCAGCTACTCCTCGCCTCCCTGCCCAGGCTCCTTAGGGCCCCGACAGGAAGCAGTTGTTGGAGCTAAGCAGCCACCACGAGAAAAAGAGTTGGCAAAACAGTTCAAATTGGATCTGACTGAGGAGGAGGCTCAGCAGAAGCACTTCACTGAGGACTAGGAGCATAGGCTTTCCAAGCAGAGGGAAGACCTGCGGGAGTGCAAAGCCAGGTACCGGCGCCTGGAGGCTCAGTGGGCTGAGATGGTCAGCCAGTTCCAGGCCATGATGCAGTCCCACTGGAACGAGGCCCTCTGGCTCTTTGCCACCAGCGGCGCTTCCCTCCAGCCTTCGCCCAACGCCCCACACCAGGAGGCCGAAGCAGACCCCAAGTCAGAATTTCTGCCCCCCTCCGACCCGCACAAAAAGACCCCGAAGGGGGAGACTCTCTGCAGCAACACAAACGTTCATTGCATGTATTCGGCCCAGGGGTCATAGTTTGAGGATCCCTGATTGAGTGCAATATAAAGAAATGGAAATAATTTTTCTGGGGACCAACAAAATTTTCTCGCGGACCACCAGTGCTCCACGGACCACCAGTTGGTGACAGCTGTTCTAGTCCAACCTCCGGTTCGGGCAGGAAACCCTTGGCTTTGAAACAAGTCAATTACAGGTAGTCCTGATTTAACAGCAGTTCGTTTATGACCGTTCAGACTTAACAACGCCAGTGAAAAAAATACGGATTTAAATTGGATGCGGGTATTTATTCTCCTTGACGAAGTTTCTTTGGGAGGAAGGGTTTGAACCGCTGGCCGAACTCACTTGCCATCCGCTCATTAAAAAGGTCCCCTTGAATGCTCCTGCGACGGAGCCGCTCCAAAATCATCCTGTCCACTTCTCCGGTTCCTCCTGAACACTCCCCATTCCTCATCGCGGGGGAATATGCTTTCTGAGCGAGACGATGCGTGGATGGTAATTGCATTTTAAAATACAGTATTTATGTAATTTATTCAATGGAGGCTCCACTCTTTGGTACAGTATTCCTGGTAGGAGGCACGGACGTCCCTAAGACCTCCCGTGGAGTTTAAATACCTCATTAGACTTTTTGGTTTTTTTTATTATTTTTATTATTTATTTATTTTTTATTATTTTTTTTCTTTGACGGCGTTCAGCCCCTTAGTAACGGATTACGACGCCTGCCCAGCGACTTTCACGGAAGCGACAAACAATTAATTTCAAATTGCTCATTAACGACACACATCCTGCCACATTTTCAGCAGATAAGCCAGACGTCAGAAATAATTAATTGCCGTTCTCCCCTGTGCTGGCATGTTCGTTGAGGCAGACAGAACGTTGCAAAGCAGAACAGAGACAAATCGGCCCTGAATCCGCTTTCTGAAACGTAGCTTGATCATTTCAAGCCCGTCTCTTCAGCGAGTTGCAGTTCCAGAGGTTGAAACTGGGACTGGGAATAAAACGCAGGCAGTCCTTGACTTACGTCCATTTACTTAGTGACGGATACGACGACGCCTCTCTCCGGTTCACGACACAGTCCTTTCAGCAGTTCCAAGAAGGTTCCAGACCCATTTATTTGCACTATTCAGGTGACCCCCGAGGACGCAGATAAACCTCCAAGTGGCTTCAGCGACTCTCAGAAGGAGCACCAACGACCAGATGACTGCAAGGAATGTAAATCCTTCCATCCTCCACCATTCCGCCAGAACTGAAGACGCTTCTTGGATGAGAAGTGAAACCAGAGGTGGTATTCAGCCGGCGTAATGCTGTCCTATTTAGCCTTCTTTTTGAGACCGGCCGCATGTGCGAGGCGCACACGCAAGCAATGCGCATGCACGGAAGGCTGGGCAGATGTGCGGAAGGCACGCATATGGCGAACCGATGGTAATGACATGTGAAACCCACTGCTGAGCGAAACATCTTCAAGGAAAAACCAAGGAAGTCCAGTTGCCTTTTGGAAAAAGCACCTTTGGGACAAACCACGGCCTGGATGATCGAGCGTCTCCATCAACGAGAAACCCAGATCTTTACTAGCAGGATCAAAATATCTGACCTCTGATCAGTGCTGGCATATTTAACAAGTACAGGTAGTCCTTGACTTCAAACAGCTCATTTAGTAACGGTTCAAAGTTACGACGGCCCTGAAAGAAGCGACTTAAGACCGTTTTTCACACTTATGACTGTTGATTGGCACTTACAACTCGCTTAGCAACCACGCTGTTTAGGTATGAATTTCCGGCCCCTATTGTGGTCGCAAGTCGAGGACGGTGAGTATTCCAAACTGAGACAATCGGCAACAAGGAATGCTTTCAAAGCTATGGATGCCCACAACGGTCCCAACAGGTCAGATCTTACAAAAATGTGGTCACAGGAGCAAGACACAGATATTCAGAACGAGGCGGGATGGGAAAATCAACCCAGATTCAAGATCTCAATGGAAGTGACCCCATTTCTCTGCCGGGCAGAAGAGAAATTTGCTTTTTTTTTTTTTTTTTTTGGAAACTGTTGTGACCTAGGCTTCCTGAGTCATTAAAACACACGAGTAGTCCCAAAAACCTATTTTATTGCAACAGCCATGAATTACGTTCATTCACAACTCTCAATTATTTGCAAAAAGTCCTTCGGGATAATCACCAACCTTTAACTCCCTTGACACGCTGTCAAAGGCCTTACTTGGCAAAGCCACACGGAGTCCAGAATCAAACAGAGATGCCGACTGGGAACAGAATAAACAACTTTGCTTTCCTGCAAAGGGCCCACGTGCCTTTGCTCCTCTTTTAAGCCTTATGGGAGGGCCCAATCATCTCCAGGCTTTACTCCTGAGTCGTCCCTTTTGCTTTAACTGTTCTTGCCTTCTGGCAGCTCTGCGCATGCGCGCACTAGGAGCAGGCTCCTCCTGTTCCTCTGTCTCTCTGCTGTCTGACTCTGGAGGCTCTGGAGTCCACGCATCACTCCCAGATGGCCCTGGCCCCATCTCTGCCTCCGACGCAGAGCCCTCATTTGGGCCTTCCCCAGACTCCAGGACTGGCCCATGTTCCTCCCCAGCCTCCTCACTGTCCGACTCCACTGCCAGTTCCTCAGCCTGCTGGCGGACCACAACCGAAACCATCAGCCACACATCTTCTGTGCCTAGGAAATAGAAGAAACACCAGTGTTTAAATCAGCTGTCCCAATTTGTTTTGGAACGCAAATGGAAAATATAGATCCATAAATCACAGTAGACTCATTTCTCATCTTCAGAAAATCAACTTATCTTGTAAGGTCAAGTTTCCAAAACTTTGGGTGCTCCTGAGGGGCAGGGGTTGAGTTTCTGGAGAGTTTTAATATCGCTTGTCCTCGGTGAAATCTGAAGTATGGCTCGCCTCTCCTATCTCACAGCTGACCACACACACACACGGCAAAGATTTCCGTAGCTATTTTTTGAAGAGTATGGATGACATACTCCTAAATCTTGTCGATGCCTTGAAACCAGCTATTGATAAAAGACCTGTATCTATCTGGTTGTTCTTTGAAGTGAAAATGTTTTGGTCGAAAGGGATTTGGAATTGCATTGACAATAACCAGAGGGCCAGCTATTTATGATTGAAACCAAAACGCTTCCATAATCAACAGACCTTCAAAATTACATCCCCGCTACATGTTTTAACTCCGATGATGGACGGTTGTGCCTGGCTTTAAGTCAACCAATATCCGCAGATGCAAAAATCAAAATCTAACAACCGGGCGTTAGCTGAAGCGGGGAGAAAAATGGAAAAAGTGAACTGCGGCTTGCTTTTCTGGATAATGTGCAGGCAAGTCCTCGACTTATGACCCCAAGGGAGCCTCCAAACGTCTGTTGCTAAGCGAGACATTGGTTAAGTGAGTTTTGCCCCATCTTACGACCTTTCTTCCCACAGTCGTTAAGTGGATCATTGCAATTGTTAAGTTACTCGCATGGTTTTTAAGGGAATCTGGTTTATCCATTCCTTTTGCTTGCCAGAAAGTCGCCGGGACATTGCGATCATCATAGATATGAGTCAGTGGCCAATGGTCTGAATTTTGATCATGTGACCATGGCAATGCTGCCATAGGGATGCTCGCATGAGATCCTTGCTTAATGACAGCAACCGGGGATGCTGGAGCTACCGCCACTAAGCGTTACGTGATGTTCCACTCACGTTGCTTAGCGATGGATATTCCAGTCCCAATTACTGTTTTTTAAGCGCGGACCATCTACAATATGTGGTGAACTGTACCACTCAAGCTGCAGAGCACTCTCCATATGGCAAACTAGGTCGTTGTTTAACCTAGTTTAGATTAAATCATGATTCTAAAATGATCAAAGGCCTGGAGACTAAACGATATGAAGAATGGCTGCAGGATTTGGGTTTGGCTAGTCTAAAGAAAAGATGAATTAGGGGCAACATGATAGCAATGTTCCAATATTTGAGGGGCTGCCACAAAGAACACAAAGAATAAGGGATGCGGTGGCTCGGTAGCTAAGATGCTGAGCTTGTCGATCAGAAAGGTTGGCAGTTCAGCGGTTTGAATCCCTAGTGCCGCGTAACGGGGTGAGCTCCCGTGACTTGTCCCAGCTTCTGCCAACCTAGCAGTTCGAAAGCAGGTAAAAAGTGCAAGTAGAAAAATAGGGACCACCTTTGCTGGAAGGGAACAGCGTTCCGTGCGCCTTTGGCGTTGAGTCATGCCGGCCACGTGACCATGGAGACGTCTTCAGACAATGCTGGTTCTTCGGCTTTGAAACGGAGATGAGCACCGCCCCCTAGAGTCGGGAACGACTAGCACGTATGTGCGAGGGGAACCTTTACCTTAACCTTTACATAAAGAAGAGGGGATCAAATTATTTTCCAAAGCACCAGAGGGCAGGACAAGAAACAATGGTTGGAAACTAACCAAAGAGAGAAGCAGCCTGGAATTAAGGAGAAACTTCCTAACAGTGAGGACAATTAAGCAATGGAACAGCTTGACACCAGAAGTTGGGGGCGCTCCATGACTGGAGGTTTTTAAGAAGAGACTGGTCACTTGTCTGAAATGGTATAGGGTCTCCTGCTTGAGTAGGGGACTGGAGTAGAAGACCTCCAAGGTCCTGTCCTGTCCTGTCCTGTCCTGTCCTACCCTACCCTACCCTACTCTACCCTACCCTACCCTATCCTTAATCCTAATCTCTCTTTCTCTTTCTCTTCTCTTCTCTTCTCTTCTCTTCTCTTCTCTTCTCTTCTCTTCCCTTCCCTTCCCTTCCCTTCCCTTCCCTTCCCTTCCCTTCCCTTCTCTTCTCTTCTCTTGCATTCCTATTCCCATTCCTGACATGATCATAGCACAGATGGTGATCCAAGAGCCCATTTTTGGCCATTTACAACGAGGGTCTAATGGGGGAGAACTTACGGATTGGACGTCCCAATTCAATACCAGCAAGAAGCATCAGATAGCCAGGACAGACAACCATAAAGAACCGGTCTGGCGTCTTTGACTTTCAGAAGAGGAAAGGAAAAAAACAAAAAAAATGCTCGCCGTTCGATGAAAAACGAGCTTCGGAAGACAAACAACTTCAATATTGCAACCCGGGAAACCAGCGGTTATTACTGCAATTCCCCTCGTCCCTGTGACTGTTGTTCGGTGACCAAAATTAGTGTGTTTACTTGTTGGCTTTGCCGGAGTTCTCGCAGCCGGGCCATTAATAACCTATATCGAATATCAATTACTCGAGCGAAAAGATGCAACTCTCACCGGAGTGGCTGCAAAAGAAGCTGGGCCTTTAAACGGAATCATTTCCTAATTTAAAAGGATCAGGAAAGGAAGGGGGGGGGTGGAGAAAGAAAAGAAAAAAAGAAAGAGAGAGAGAGAGAGAGAGAGAGAAAGAAAAAAAGAAAGAAGGAAAGAAAGAAAGAGCGAGAGAAAGAAAGAAGAAAAAGAAAGAAAGAGAAGGAAGGAAGGAGAAAGAAAAGAAAGAAAATAGGAAGGAAGGAAGGAAAAAAGGAAGGAAGGAAGGAAGGAGAAAGAAAGAAAGAAAGAAGAAAAAGAAAGAAAGAAAGAGAAGGAAGGAAGGAGAAAGAAAGGAAAGAAAATAGGAAGGAAGGAAGGAAAGAAGGAAGGAAGGAGAAAGAAAGAAAGAAAGAAAGAAAGAAAAGAAAGAAAGAAAGACCAAACCACTGGGTGATTGGAAGTCAGCCTAGTAGAGATCGGGGTAATTAGAAAATGATTCTTGCAACTCATATCTGACAGGGGGCTGTAAATCTCCCACCTTTAAAAGGGGAGGGGTTGGAAAAGAAGGGGAGGGGGATAAATTGGCAGCCCACCGCCTTCCCTTTCCTCCTCCCCCTCCCTCCCCCTTATGGGGAAAAGCAGTTAATTAGGTGATTTTTCTCTCCCTCTGACACGTGTAAATGAGAATCGGTTAATAACACAGCTGTAACGTCGATGATAAAAAAATTAAAACAAAGAAGTCCACTTGTCAAGGCAGTTGAGAGTGAAGGGAAGTCTCCGGAGACCTTGGCTGGAATTGTTGTCTAAATTTTCTTTCCTACGGAAGGTCTTTGCCATAAATCAGCAACGCAACGGGAGACGTGAAATTAGCCATAGGGACTATCTTCCCACATTAATGCTCCTTTAGCCTTTAGACGCTAATTTGAATTTGCGTCATATTTCATGGGAGTTTACCCAACAGCTATTTGGTGAGACGGCTTCGGACTGTTGCTGTTTTCACCGGAGGAGGAAATAGAGAAAGAGAGAGCATCTTCCTGGAAGGGTTTAAACATTGGCCAAAGGGCAGGATTTGAACTCTAGGCTCTTGAAGCTGAAATAGAGAAAGAGGGAGCATCTTTCTGCAGCATCTGAGAGGTGGGTTGGGCTGAAAGAGAGAGGGTCTGGCCCAAAGTAGTTGGCCTTCGTATCTAAGGCAGGACTAGAACTCACCGTCTCCTGGTGATTGGCCCAAAGTCACCCAGTCGTCTTTCATGCCTAAGGAAGGCGGGACTAGAACTCACCGTCTCCTGGTGATTGGCCCAAAGTCA
>WNWU01000069.1:1057858-1068967 GCA_012654045.1 Ptyas mucosa
TATCTATCTATCTATCTATCTATCTATCTATCTATCTATCCATCCATCCATCCATGCATCCTATCATCTATCTATGTATCTTGTCTATCACATTTTGAGAATCGTCCGTCCGTCCGTCCGTCGGTCCATCCATCCATCCATCCATCATATCTATCCGAGAGAGAGAGAGAGAGAGGGGGGGGGGGGATGACTTAGCCTATAAGAAAAGTTGTGCCGCCATTGGAACTATTCCACTTTTATTACTTTATTCCACTAAGAACAGTAGCTAGAGTCCCCTCCACGGAATACCAGCCCTGCACAAACAGAACAGATGAGAGAAAAAACAAACCCCTCAACGTTTTCACAAGAACAAAAGAGCAAAGAAAAAGAGTTTTGCGTAGTTCATCTCCGCAGCAAAGTAAGTAGAACTTGGCTTTTTTTGGGGGGGGGGGAAGATAAATTGCCCCGTGCACCATCATAAGTCACACAGGAGTTGAAGGGAAGAGAGAGAGAGAGCGTGTGCAATTCTTTTCAAGTTATTATTCCCAGGTTCAAAAGCACTGTGTGCGCGTTCAGATAATGAAGGATTTCATCATCCGTTAGGAATATTGGTTTGAAAATACAGGCCCTGAGCCCCTACCTATCCGCCCACCCACCCTTACCTGAAAAGTAGGTTTCCACTCAAAAGTTTCCCGGCCTCCTTGTTTCGGATCCCATTAGTGTTTTAAAAAAACGGTTGAAAATAACAGCAATTAAAGGAGGCAAAATCAATTCCTCTGTTTGCACACGGCAGCGGGGATCCTCATGAAAGTGACTACAAATCACTCCAGCTACTGTATTGAGTTCGCTCCCTCCCTCCCTCCTTCCCCACGCTGCTGCCGTCCCCACCCTCCCTCTTTTTTCCCTTCCTTGCTCCTCCAAAAACTCCTCCGAAGTCCTTCGTTGACTGTATGAGAAGGAATAGGCTTGGCTCCGTTGTTTTGGTAATTTTAACTCGTTTAATATTAAGGCGGCGTGCCCATGGACTCGTCTTAATAGCACTTTCCCCTTTCGCCTTCTATTTGAATCGATCAGCCGAGGCATCTTAATGCAAGGTAGCTCCATCCGGAGTGAACTTCCTTCGAAAATACAATATTCAGTCTTGCTTTTCGGTATTGGCTCTGGGATGGTGGTGCGCGGCTCGGGGATATCTACTCTCACAGTGGGGGGTGGTGGTGGTGGTGGAGAAATTGTGGTCGGTCGCTGGTTGCCTTTTTCACTTAAAAGCTTGTATTGTCCGTGAGCATTTTATCTAAAAGCTCTCTCCTAATGCTTTATTTAAAAGTTCCCATGCGGTCTCTGAGATCTGTCAACATGCCCTCTCCATTAAGGGATGGATTTCTTGCTTAACGTGGGAAACTGAACGGCTGCTAGGCCGACAGAAACATAGCGTAGGGGAGGAACAGACTCAACTCCTCCAAGACTGAGTGGCTGTGGCTTCCGACGGCCCGATATATATATATATATATATATATATATATATATATATATATATACATACATACATACATACATACATACATACATACATACACACACACACACACATACATATACATATACATATACATATACATATACATATACATATATATATATATATATATATATATATATATGTTTTCTGAGGTTTTCGCGGGTGTTTGTATGTAGGTCTTTGGTTATTCGGGTTTTTTCCCCGCGTAAAATTGGAAGTGTCTTGGCGACGTTTCGACGAAGTCTCATTCGTCATCTTCAGGCTGGTGTTCTCGGCTTCGTGAAACGTCGCCAAGACACTTCCAATTTTACGCGGGAGAAAACCCGAATAACCAAAGACCTACATACAAACACCCGCGACATATATATATAAATTTGATTTATATGCCACCCTTCTCCGGAGACTCAGGGCGGCTTACAGTGCGTTAAGCAATAGCCTTCATACTTCATACATAGAGGTTTTAAAATGATTTTAGTTGGGTGTTTTAAATTCGGCCAGTGATTGAATTATTTTAATAAGTTTTAATTTTTGTTTTGTATACTATTTTTATCATGGCTGTTCACCGCCCTGAGTCCTTCGGGAGAAGGGTGGTATATAAATATAATAAAAGTAAAGTAAAGTAAGTATAAAGCGTAGAATTGGTTGTTTGGGGACCATAAAGGATTCCCAGTTCGTGGTACCTTCAACCACAGCAAAGTAATACATTGTGATCCATTGACTTTTTAAAAAAAAATTATTTATCCCTTGTTTTACTTCCTATACTGGCATATTGTGCCCAGGTTTAAAAGCCGTCTGGATTCCCTTCTATTTCTCTCTTGTTTTACTTCCTACAGTAAGAGGTTGTAGACTGAGGAGGGGGGTCAAGCAGAGAGGAGGGGGTCAAGCTATTTTCCAAAGCACCCGAAGGCCAGACAAGGAATAACGGATGGAAACTGACCAAGGAGAGATTCAACCTAGAAATAAGGAGAAATTTCATGACAGTGAGAACAATCAACCGATGGAACAGAAGCTGCCTTCGGAAGTTGTAGGAGCTTCATCACTGGAAGCTTTCAAGAAGAGACTGGACTGCCATCTGTCAGAAATGGTGTAGGGTCTCCTGCTTGGGCAGGGGGTTGGACTAGATGACCTAAAAGGTCCCTTCTAACTCTGTTAATCTGTAATCTGTAACTGACATATATCTCGATGCCCAAATTGGAAAGTAATCTGGATTTCTAGTTTAACAATTGACTGTGCTGTGTTGTTCCAGGTCTGTGCTACAAAAGTCAAAACTCCTTCGCGAACTGATCCATTTGTTCAAAGCTTTGAAAATACAGCTAGGATTACACAATCGGAAATAAGGCGAAAATTGCTCATATATTTATTTATTAAAGCAAATAAAGAGCTGCCCAGCTCATTAGCGACTCAGAGCAGCAGGAGAATGAAGAGATGGAATAGAATAGAATGACAAGAGTTGGAAGGGACCTTGGAGGTCTTCTAGTCCAACCCCCTGCTTTGGCAGGAAACCCTCCACCACTTCAGACAAACGGTTATCCAACCTCTTCTTAAAAGCCTCCAGTGTTGGAACATTCACAATTTCTGGAGGCAAGTTGTTCCACTGGTTAATTGCTCTCACTGCCAGGAAAATTTTCCTAAATTGCTTCTCTCCTAGATTAGTTTCCACCCATTGCTTCTTGTCCTGCCCTCAGGTGCTTTGGAGAATAGCTTGACTCCCTCTTCTTTGGGGCAGCCCCTGAGATATCGAAACACTGCTCTCATGTCTCCCCTAGTCCTTCTTTTCATTAAACTACCCAGTTCCTGCAACCGTTCTTCATATGTTTTATCCTCCAGTCCCCTAATCCTCTTGGTTGCTCTTCTCTGCACTCTTTCTAGAGTCTCCACGTCTTTTTTACATCGTGGCAACCAAAACTGAATGCAGGATTCCAAGTGTGGCCTTACCAAGGCCTTATAAAGTGGTATTAATAGATTATAATAGGTTAAATAACAATATAATATAATAGATTAAATTATATTTATTTATTTATTTATTATTTATTAGTTCAATTTATATGCCGCCCTCCTCTGAAGACTCAGGGTGGCTTACAATACACTTACAGCAATAGCCTTCATTCTTTTGTATATACCAACTTATTAGGGCTTTCGGCCCCCCATAAGCGGTGTTTCTACAAAGTCAGCTTATTGCCCCCCACAATCCAGGTCCTCATTTTACCTACCTTGGAAGGATGGAAGGCTGAGTCAACCTTGAGCCTGGTGAGATTTGAACTTGCACTAATTGCAGGCAGCTGGCAGCTACGTGCTACATAACAGGACTTAGTCCGCTGCACCACCAAGGCTCTTAGTAAGTATATGATTATAATAATGTAATAATATTATTAAGATTATAATAGATTAAAAAATAATAGATTAAAGCTTGCATAATGTAATACAATGTAATATGGGGTTCCCCAACCGTGGCCGCTTTAAGACTTGTGGACTTCAACTCTCAGAATTCCGCAGCCAGTCACGACTTCTGGGAGTTGAAATCCACAAGATTTAAAGGGGCCACGGTTTGGAGACCCCTGATGTAAATAGATGATATTTGCAAAGTCTTGCACTCTTCGGGGATTAGCCTAGAGTTTGGGATTAAAATCCCATCGCCCCCATTTCGGTTCAGGTAGAATTGATAAAGCTCTCCGTCCAAGTTGAACAAGCCATTGCCTAGTTACCTTCGGTGATGAGTTTTAAAATCATTACTGCTAATTGCCTGGCTGCATCTGTGCTGATTAGAGAGGGTTTTATTTTTTTTTTAATTTGGAGGGACTCTGGATTTGCAGAGTTTAGCAGGTTCTTTTTAAGTCAGTTCCCTCCCGAAAAATTCCCGGCTTTCATGAGACAATTAATTTCAGAACGTGTCGCGATCAATATGCATCCATCTGGCCCCAACACACATTAAAAGTTTTGTCTGAAATAAATGCTTCTCTTCACCTTTGTTTATTACGAATGTACGGTTTGTGTAGACGGAGCTGTGATGCCTACAGTGTTTGAATGATAATCCTACAGACAGATGGTGGCAGCTTAAAGACATCCCCTTCAAAGAAATGATCTACATAGGAAATTTCTCCTCTCTAATTAGCATGATTTGCTTGCTAGATTTAAACCAGTAACTTCCCCCCACCCCTCTCTTAGCTGCAATCCACAGTTGGGCCTTATCTTTACTTGCTAATTTTTACAGGTAGTCCTTGACCTACGACCACAATTGAGCCCACAATTGAGTTGTTTGGTTTGGTTTTTTTAAAAATTATTTAATCTCCGTTTATTTCAATGTTCGATGTTTTAACCAGGGATGAAATCCAGCAGGTTCTGTCAGGTTCTGGAGAACCGGTAGCAGAAATTTTGAGTAGTTTGGAAAACCGGCAAATACCACCTCCGGCTGGTCTCAGAGTGGGGAGGGAATGGGGATTTTGCAGTATCCTTCCTCTGCCATGCCCACCAAGCCATGCCCACAGAACCGGTAGTAAAAAAATTTGGATTTCACCACTGGTTTTAACCCTTCGTATTTGCTCTCTGGAGCTGTCCAAAACGAGATGGGTGATACAATACCCTGTTTCCCTGAAAATAAGACCCGACTGGAAAATAAGTCCTAGCGTGATTTTTCAGGATGCTCGTAATATAACCCCTACCCTGCAAAATAAGTCCCAGTTAAGATTGTCAGCCAGATGGATGCACTTAGTACTATATTTCCCCCAAAATAAGACCTAACCAGAAAATAAGACCTAATTGGAGCAAAAAATTAATATAAGATCCCAGTCTTATTTTCGGGGAAACACGGTAAATTTAATAAATGAATAATAAAAAGAGAAAATGTTCTTTATCTGCGCCCTACACCCAGTAGCCTTCCAGCTCAGCTTTCTTTCCAGCAAGAGGGCATCCTTCAAAGCAAGCATCGGATCGCACTCTCTGCAGGCAATCCTCGTCTTACGACCACCGCTGAGCCCAGAATTCCTGTGGCTAAGTGAGACCGCGAGTTTTGCCCCATTGTACAACTTTTCTGGCCACCGTTCTTGAGTGAATCACTTTGTTCGTTAAGTGAGTCACACGGTCGTTAAGCGAATCTGGCTTCCCCCATTGACTTTACTCCTCAGAAGGTCGCCAAGAAGGGATCACATGATGCCGGGACACTGCAAACATCATAAATACGAGTCAGTTGCCAAGTGGCTGAATTTCGATCCCATGACCATGGGAATGCTGCAACGGTCATAAGTGTGAACAACTAGTCGGTTTTTCCAGTCCTTGCGGTTTCAGTGCAAGGACCATAGGGTTAGCATTTAACAACTGCCTTGCTTAACAACTGGTGCCGATTGCAGCTGTAAGTCGAGAACTAGCTGCACTCAACTCTTGATGGCATTCTGAAGAGATCGTAAATTTTCATGACAAACTGGAAATCGACTCCATGTTCTTTTCTTTTTTTTTTTTAAATTTGGTTTGTTACCCCCTTCAAACAAAAAGGAAAATAAAGACATTTCTTTCCCCAGCTGGTTAGCTTTAATTGACAGACCCACAAACCAACAAAAAGCAATTAATGTGAAACTTGTAATGAAATCCCGACCAGCCAATGGCTCTAATTAAATCGCCAAGGGAATCGTCCGAAAAGAGAGTATCAGAATCTCTCATGGGAAACCTTCCCCATTGTATGTCAACTTTTAATTGCCTTGGCTTCTTTGAGGTGGGTAAATGAAGGCGGGTGTCTAAGCAGTGATAAAATGGCACTTCCACCTGGGGAAATTCAATATTTTGGAAAACCAGGGGTGTCCAAGCTTGGAAACTTTTAAGATTTATGGACTTCAACTTTTTAGTAAGTCAACAGATCTTCAGCAGTTCAACTCTTGGCTTCTTGGAAGAGTTTGCAACAGGGTGGTGTTGAGTTGAGTTTAAGGAAGATGAGTTTAATGAGTTGAGTGTAATGAAAAGAAGGACGAGGGGTAACATGATAGCAGTCTTCCAATATTTGAGGGGCTGCCCCAAAGAAGAGGGGCTCAACCTATTCTCCAAAGCATCTGAAGGCAGGACAAGAAGCAACGGATGGAAAGTAATCAAAGAGAGAAGCAACCTGGAATTAAGGAGAAACTTCCCAACAGTGAGGACAATTAACCAGTGGAATAGCTTGTCTCCAGAAGTTGTGGGTAGCTCCATCACTGGAGGCTTTGAAGAAGAGATTGGACAGCCATTGGTCTGAAATGGTATAGGGTCTCCTGCTTGAGCAGGGGGTTGGACTAGAAGACCTCCAAAGTCCCTGCCAACTCTTGTTATTCTGTAGGCATCAAACAGCATTGGGGGATAAACACAGACCCATCAATAACCATTAACACAACCCACCCAGGATAACTGATAATATGACTCACTGTGCATTAATTTTTAACGGTTATTCTGTTATTCGGATCCCGGTGTTCTAATGAGTTTGGCAAGTTCCAAGGATCCCATCCAGCCCATCCTCCATCCAGAATGGCCTCTTTCTTGTAACTCATAGATCAAATCGTGGAACGTGCTGTTTATTCTAGATGCTGGGTAAGCAGAGTGTACTTCTGTAATTTTTTTTTACACACACACACACACACACACACACACAACCCTAGTATTTAAAGGTCATTCCTATCTCAGTCACTGCTTAAAGTTTAAGAGGAAATAAACTGCACCAAGTTTGGCATTGTTTTCCAAGTCAAGTGTTAAACTTGGGGAGAGCCCCCAAGCCAAGAAAAAACAGAGGAAGGTGAAAATGATGGATTAATAAGCAGGCTGCTCAGTTTAACCCTCAGCGATGGGTGTTGGAGAAAATCCTTTGATTCATTTCATAGGAAAAGAAACACCACGGTATCGTTTTTAACTTTGGAGAACTTTTCAGGAGGCTCCTGCCTTGAACCAATGGAAGATTTCTCCCGTAAAATGGGAGGCAGGATTTGTTTTGCGATGATGCCGGCGTGTGAAGTGTTGTTTCAGCTCCACTTTGCTTTTTGTGTTAGTCGCTAGGGATGTTTTATTTATTTATTTTTTTTAAAAAAAGCTCGTGGGCACCGTTGGGATGGTGGATCCCCCCAAGCTCGCTTTGCAATCCCCGCCCGCATTGACGTCTCTTCCCAAGAGGAGGAACAGCAAAATCAATGGGGAAATAAACAAGAAGAATGAGCTTTATTAATCAAGTCCATTGGAAGCAGAAAGGAAGATGATAATGTGTCGATCGAAGAGCGTGGGGTGCTTAAGCTATCTCCCGGCTGGCTGCTGAAGTGTCGGTATTGATCGGAGGAGATGTAGGGTACGGGGAGAATCGGGGTTGCTAATTGAGAGGTTGGGCTACTATTGCAAGAGGAAATAAACGTGGCCTTTCCAGACTTTTCCTCCGTATCCTGGCGCCAAAGGCATTACGACAACGCTGGCGTTGTTGCAGTGCCACCATGGCATGCGTTGAAAGACGTCCGGCCTCTGTGTGATGACCTGGGGCATGGCACAAAGATGACACAAACAGTTCAAACTGCGCCTTTATTGCTCCAAATTTCCCCAAATGCTCCCTCTGGCTGCAAATAGTCCAGCCCAGCCCTGTGTACACCAAGGCTGCACAGCAATAAATCCAGCAGGACAAATCAAGGAGTTCAGGAAGCAAAGATTTCGGTTAATTAGTCTAGAAAACCAGAAATAATGCAAGGACTCTTGGGAAGTTCAAACGTCGGCACTCAACACTTCAGGAACTCAGTGTTTGTTCCCAACAAATGTCCCTCCCCACAGCATCTCCTTAAGTCTCATTCCCCAGGTGTGCCTTGTGAAGAGGGGTGGGGTGCTCTTCTCCCGAGTAGCCTGCTCAGTCTGTGCTGTTCTCGCCTTCTCTCCACTCTCCGTGCTCTTGGATCAAGAGGGGGCGGTCCTTGCTCCTTGCCTGAGCTCTGTCCCTCATGTTCATCCTGCTCCTGCATGTCTCCGCTCACCATCATACAAGCCAGTCCTCGTTTAGTGGCTCAGTTGGGACTGGCAACTCGGCCATTAAGGGATGAACGGCTACACAAAACCATGACTCAGCTTATGGTCCGAAGCTTCCCTTTGCTTTACAGACCTGTGAAGGTTGTAAATTAGACCATAGTTTGATCTAGCGGTTAAAGCACCAGGCTAGAAAGCGGGAGATGGTGAGTTCTAGTCCTTGCTTAGCCATGAAAGCTGTCTGGGTGACTTTGGGCCAGTTCCTCCCTCCCTCCCTCCCTCTCTGCCCAACCCACTTCATAGGGTTGTTGTTCTGGAGAAAAATAGGAAGTGGAAGGTGTGTTGGATAGGTTCGCCATCTTGAGTTTTTTGGAAACAATAAAGGGGGGAGGTGATGGATGGATGGATAGATAGATCTATAGATAGAGAGAGAGAAATGTAGAGAGAGATATAGATAGACAGATAGATGATAGATAGATAGATAGATAGATAGATAGATAGATAGATAGATGGAGGATGGGTGGATGGGTAGATAGCTATAGAGATGTAGAGATGGATATAGATAAATGATGGATGGATGTAGAGATAGATAGATATATATAGAGATAAATAGAGATATAGAGATATAGATGATGGATGGATATAGAGGTAGATATAGAGGTAGCTAAATAAGAGATGTAGAAAGAGATATAGATAGATGATAGATGGATGGATGAATGGATGGATGGATGGATGTAGAGGTAGATGTAGAGGTAGATAGATATAGAGGTAGATAAATAGAGAGAGAGGTAGAAAGAGATATAGATAGATGATGGATGGATAGATGGATGTAGAGGTAGATATAGAGATAGACAGAGAGAAGGGGGGATGAATATAGAAGGACTGCTCATCATATGTTTCGAGTTCCATCATAACTCTGGACGGTTGATAAACAAGGCAGTCACTGTACAAGGACTCCCTCTCCTGATGGAAACATATGGAGGGGATCAGGATCCAATCGAAAGATAGCTAGCTAAACCAGACTCAGTCTCATAAAAAAACCTCTCAAACGAGAAGACTGCAGCCACATATTTTGAGCACCAACCTCTCCGCGAAGGTTCCCTCCAGCAAACCCTCTCGTACGCGGGCATGGCCAGGGTCACCCGGTGGCCTTAATGCTCCAAGGTGTTCCCAGGCGAAGGTACCCTCGTTCGGCATCCCACAATTTCGGGATGACAACGTTTGCAATCCCAACCCCGCGTCAAGATACTTTCGACGGCGGTACCCGGTTATTATTAGACTCCCCACACTGAAAGCTAACGCCAGTGTTTTGTTTACTCGACTTTAAAGCCTTCTCGTCTCGTATTCAGAATTCGGAAAGGAACTCCTCGGAGACCGGTTTCTAATCTGGAAGGCTCTTTCAGAAAATTCTAATTGCGAGGAGTAGCCGGCGGGGCGATGAGAGCAAAACAAAAAAAAACCAAACAAATAATAACGAAAGCACGCAGATAAACAAGGCGATGCTAATATCCTGCAAAAGGGCCATCGTATGCATTGAAGATGAAGCCTCGATTATAAAAAAGGTCAGCCTGGACCATCCTGAAGAGCGTTTAGTAGCAATCATGAGTGGCAACCCGGGGAGGGCATTCCGGAACTGAAGTGAGATGCTGGTTTTTAAAGGTTTTTTGTCATAGTGTGTTTATTTTCCCAATTATTTCTGATTACATTCAAATAGGCCCATCGTCCCGCGATTAAGAGCGTTTGCAACCGGCTTGTTAGCTCAGCCTCGCGCGACGCTGTCTGCATTTAATTTTGGGCACAAGATTGTTTTCCCATTAAATGCCTGGGCTCTCAATTACAGCGTGCCACTCGTTGTCCTTTTGTTGTTCTCACAAAAAGTTGTGGGGTTTTTTTTTTTTGGTTTTTTTTTTTTGCGTGTCACTCCCTGCTGTTCGGACACCCCTGAACCAAAATTTATTTTATTGGTTCGATTTATATGCCGCCCTTCTCCGGAGACTCCGGGCGGCTTACAATGCGTTAAGCAATAGCCTTCATACTTTTGTATATACCCGCTTAGTAGGGCTTTCGGCCCCCCCTAAGCAGTGCTCTTTTTTATACAAAGTCAGCTTATTGCCCCCACAATCCGGGTCCTCATTTTACCTACCTCGGAAGGATGGAAGGCTGAGTCAACCTTGAGCCTGATGAGATTTGAACTCGCAGTAATTGCAGGCAGCTGGCAGCTAAGTGCTACTTAACAGCACTTTAGTCTGCTGCACCACCAAGGCTCTTATAAAATTTTGTGCCTCGGATTTAAGAGGGTCCAAGATTTGGCACTACAGTATGGGCAGTCCTCAGGTTACAACCAGAATGGCAGAACGGAGCCCCGTATTTCTGTTGCTAAGCGAGACAGTGGTTTGCCCCATTTTGCAACTTTTCTTGGCACCATTGCAGTGGTTCAGTTAGCAACAGGCTTATAAAGCGAATCTGGTTTCTCCCCTGGTTTTGTTTGTCAGAAAGTCGCAAGAAGGGATCACATGATCCCATATGTGACCATCGTAAATGTGAGTCGGTTGCCAGAGCGACTGAATTTTGATCCCGCGACGGTGGGGATGCTGCAACGGTCATCAGTGCGAAAGACGGTCATAAGTCTTTATAAAAATAAAATAAAATAAAATAAAATAAAATAAAATAAAATAAAATAA
>WNWU01000069.1:1089610-1099836 GCA_012654045.1 Ptyas mucosa
TTTCCTTTCCTTTCCTTTCCTTTCCTTTCCTTTCCTTTCCTTTCCTTTCCTTTCCTTTCCTCCCTCCCCTCCACTCGCTTCCCATTCCTTCCTTTCCTCCCCTTCCCCTTCCTTCCGCCCCCTTCCTTCCTTCCTTCCCTCCCTTCTTCTTCCTTTCCCCCTTCCCTTTCCCCTTAACTTTCCTCTCCTCTCCTCCCCTTTTTCCCCTTCTTTTCCCCCTCTTCCCTCCTCCCCCTTTTTCTTTTTATACTCCTTTCTATATTCATATTTGGTGGTTTTCTTTCCGACGTTTCACTACCCAGCTGGGCAACATCATCAGTGCTAGGAGGGCGTGGGCATTTGCACTGATGACGTCGCCTAGCTGGGTCACCCGAGCTCAGAGAGCAGCCACCGTTCAATCCCAAGCTACAAATCCTCCCTTCCATCGATCGTCTTCCTTCTCCGCCAGACTCAGCCACGGGGTTGATCAGACCAGTTGGCAGTCAAGGTTGGCACTGCCTAGGAAGTCCATGCCATTGCCTTTTCCCCCCCCGTCCTCTTTCCTCCTAAAGCGGAGGGATTTCCTAAGACGGTCTTGCCTGTGGGGGAAGGAAAAAAAAAAAGGCCCAAGCAGATTGCAGTGTGGATTTACAAAGGATTAAAGTTAATTAAAGAGCTCTTAGTGATTCCTATTTCCTTCTATCTGCCAGCTATTTAGATGCTAATGTGTGGCCTGCCAGGAAGGAGAGGACAGATGTCAGCAAAGTGGGCACCTTCTCCTACCAGGGAGCGCTAAAAAATTAATGAGATTATTTATTTATACACACACACACACACACCCAAAATATAGATATGGCTCACTTGCAGAGGTATGCGATCCGACCGGATATAATTCACATCATTAAGGTAGCATCTCGCGCCGCATAATAATTTCCTTACATTATCACGGGGTAACGTTTTAATGCATAAATAAAAGAAAGAGAGCAACCCCCCAAAAAAAACCTGAAATAAATATTAATGCTAAGAAAAATATCTATTCTTCCCCCCCCCTTCCTCCTCCTCCTCCTTTTTTTTTTTTTTACAATTGCCTAATTTACTTCTTGGAAATGACACCCTGTTTGGACTAGAATCGTACAGGAGAAGGAAGGAAAAGAAAAAAGAAAAAACACCAAACAAGAAAGTTGTGGGGTTTTGGTTCCCCCCCCCCCCCCCCCCTTCAGCTCTTCTGCCCAAGAGGATTGAAAACGAAACGAAACGGTGATAATTCACCTTGTTTGCTTTTGGTTTTAATAATCCTGAGTAAGATTTCTCAATAGGGACGCGGTGGCTCAGTGGCTAAAACACTGAGCTTGTCGATCAAAAGTTCAGCGGTTCGAATCCCTAGTGCCGCGTAACGGGGTGAGCTCCCGTGACTTGTCCCAGCTTTTGCCAACCTAGCAGTTCGAAAGCAGGTAAAAAAATGCAAGTAGAAAAATAGGGGCCACCTTTGGTGGGAAGGGAACAGCGTTCCGTGCGCCTTTGGCGTTGAGTCATGCCGGCCACATGACCACGGAGAACGTCTTCAGACAGCGCTGGCTCTTTGGCTTTGAAACAGAGATGAGCACTGCCCCCTAGAGTCGGGAACGACTAGCACATATGTGCAAGGGGAACCTTTACCTTTAAGATTTCTCATGAAAAGGAATGCAGGTAGTCCTTGAGTTACAACCACAATTTGAGCCCCACATTTATGTTGCTAAGTGAGACGTTTGTTAAGTGAGTTTGCATCCATTTTCCAACCTTTCTTGCCACGGTTGTTAAGTGAATCAACGCGTGCTTTTAAGTTAGTAACCTGATTGTTAAGTGAATCTGATTTCTCCCATTAGTTTTGTTAATCAGAAAGTCGGCAAAAGAGGATCACCAGGAGCCTGGGAGTTCTAGTCCCGCCTTAGTCATAAAAGCCAGCTGGGTGACTTTGGGCCATTCGCCAGGTGACGGTGAGTTCTAGTCCCACCTTAGACGTGAAAGATGGCTGGGTGACTTTGGGCGAATCACACTCTCTCAGCCCAACTCTGTTGTGTTGTGGGGAATGTAGGATAAAGAAGGTATGTTGGATACCTTTGGCACTTTGAGTTATTTGTAAAAATAATAAAGGCAGGGATACAAATTAAATAAGGAAGTTTCAGAGGCATTGGCAATACTGCTCTGAATCTTAAAGGACAACCCCAAGTCCGGGAGACGAGGAAAGGCAGATATTAGCAAATCCACAGAAGAAGCATCAGTTACCTTGATACCCTGATCCACCCGAACTCTGCTTGGTTTCTTGTGCTTCCTTGCCACCTTGAATTTAATTTAACTGCCTTGTTGCCACAGGCGATCCATCCGCACTCCATTCATGGATCTCTCCATAGGCAAAGGAGCAGACTAGCAAGAAAATGCAGATTAAATCTCATTTGCTTTGGCCGTATCTTTTGCGATTATGCGGGGCGAGGAGCGATAGACAAGAGCTCTGCCGTTGTGTTTTCTCCATGGCCGGTGCGTTGTGTGTTACCTTTGCAAAAACGTTTACCCTTCCCTTGCGTGATTCTACAGTCGCCATTGCGTGCATGGAGAAGGATCTGGCCCAATCTAAAATTTTAAATTTTGCAAATGCGGTTTTGGTTTGGGCATCATAAATTAGAGGGGAAAAGCAGCTTTTTCTACCATGTGACACTTCTGGGCTAAGCTAGAACTTTGGGAGCTAGGTAACCCCATCAGTACTAAAATGATTCCTATTTGCAAACCGCACTCCCTTCTAGCATGCTCAGGTCTCCTGCGTGCTCCAGGGGTGGACTAGAAGACCTCCAAGGTCCCTTCCAACCCTGTTATTCTTAAGATCATGCGGGAGAAAACACTTGGTGTGATAGCCACCAATTCCGTGACAGATGTTGCAGTCAGTTAGTTCAGTCCCAGGAGGAAAAAAACAACACGAAACAATTGTCAGATGGCTCAACCAGCCAGATGTCAGGCACCCAGGGGAAATCTGTCCACGGAGTCAAAATATTTAAGGTTGCATCACATTAATTCACATTAATCTACCTTCAGGGAGCTAAAACTATCAGGCTTCTACTTTGAAGAGACTGCGGGGGTATTTGGCATCACAAGTGCACAATTGTAAGTGCACAATTTGAGCCACAAAGTTTTCAGACAGATGGGAAAAAAAAAACAAACGAACTTAAATCCGTGTGCCTCACAAATCTGCTTCAACGTTTTCAAAACATGAACGAAGGCGAATCTACGTGTCCCAGGATATTTTTATTTTATTATTTTTATTAATCGTATTTCTATGCCGCCCACTCTCCGAGGACTTTGGGTGGCTTACACCAAAGACAGTATCCTAAATAGCATATTGCCCCCAACAATCTGGGTCCTCGTTTTACCCACCTCGGAAGGATGGAAGGCTGAGTCAACCTTGAGCCGGTGAGATTTGATCCGCTGATCTGCTGAACTAGCAGTCAGCCAAAGTAGCTGCAGTACAGCACTCTAACCACTGCGCCACCTCGGCTCTTATAATGTTGCAAGATCCAATCTGGGTCGGTCAACGGGACCAGAGATTTAATCTTCCGAGCTTTCGGAGCCCTTCCTTCTGTTTAGCAGACTGTGTGCTTTGGACTAGTCAGTGTCTGGTATTTATATGGTTCCTGCTGTGTGTGGCTTTATAGTTGTTGATTGGCATGTTGATGGCTGGCTATTAAATGGTTAATATTTCCTTGTCGCCTCCTAAATACTTTATAGGTAAAGGTAAAGGTTCCCCTTGCACATAACTGTTAATCGTTCCCAACTCTAGGGGGCAGTGCTCATCTCCGTTTCAAAGCCAAAGAGCCAGCGCTGTCCAAAGACGTCTCCTTGGTCATGTGGCCGGCATGATTCAACGCCAAAGGCGCACGGAGCTCTGTTCCCTTCCCACCAAAGGTGGTCCCTATTTTTCTACTTGCATTTTTTTACCTGCTTTCGAACTGCTAGGTTGGCAGAAGCTGGGACAAGGAACGGGAGCTCACCCCGTTACACGGCACTAGGGATTCAAACCGCTGAACTGTGGACCTTTCGATTGACAAGCTCGGCGTCTTAGCCACTGAGCCACCACGTCCCATCATCACCAAAAGTCCCAGCCTTTTCCTTAGAAAGTCTGAAAAGGAAAGTGAAGAGATCTAATTTTATTTTTTTCTCAGACCTCTAGGCCACCTCTCCCTGTAAGTGACTTTTTCACAGCGTTTTTTTTTTTTTTGCAAAACTGCCCAAGAAACTCCGTGTATTTAATATGCCAGGAAATCATTCTGCCTATAATTAACTGCTGGTAGAATGAAACACACCAACTAAGTCTCTGGATAATAAATTACCAAGCCTTTTCAACTGTATCTGAAACAGAAACACTTCGTTTTCTCTTTGCTATTGAGTTAATTATTTGGGATGGGTTACAAGCCTCCTGCAACTCCTGCTCTCCAGCAGGTTTGGGGCAAGGTGTATTTATACCTGGCAGTTTTAAACCCCTTCCCCACTCAGCTCAGGAATCAACCCCACATTATTTTTCTGACGTTTGGTACTTCTCATTATTTGAAGAAAGGGTGACTCTAGAAAGAAAGCAGAGAAGGGCAACAAAGACGATTATGAGGCCGTAAGCTAAAAGATACAAAGAACAGGAGGAATTGTATATATCTAGTCTAACAAAGGGACGCGGTGGCTCAGTGGCTAAGACGCTCAGCTTGTTGATCAAAAGGTCGGCAGTTCAGCGGTTCGAATCCCTAGTGCCGTGTTCCTTTGGGACAACCATCACCTGGATGACTGAGAACCTCCGTAGACCTTGAAGAAGATGTTTGGAAGAAGCTTCTTGGATGAGAAGTCAAACATCTTCAAAGAAAAACAAAGTCTAGTTGCCTTCTGAAAAAGCATCTTTGGGACAACCATCCCTGGATGACTGAGAACCTTCATAGACCTTGAAGAAGAAGTTTGGAAGAAGCTCCTTGGATGAGAAGCGAAACGTCATCAAAGAAAAACAAGAAAGTCTACTTGCCTTCTGAAAAAACATCTTTGGGACAGCCATCACCTGGAGGACAGAGAACCTCCATAGATAGATCTTGAAGAAGAAGTTTGGAAGAAGCTCCTTGGACGAGAAGCGAAACATCTTCAGAGAAAACCCAGAAAGTCCAGTTGCCTCTTGAAGAAAGCATCTTTGGGACAACCATGACCTGGAGGACTGAGAACCTCCGTAGACCTTGAAGAAGAAGTTTGGAAGAAGCTCCTTGGACGAGAAGCGAAACGTCTTCAGAGAAAACCCAGAAAGTCCAGTTGCCTCTTGAAGAAAGCATCTTTGGGACAACCATGACCTGGAGGACTAAGAAGCCAGATGGACCTTTCTTGCTCGTATCTACAGCATTAGAAGCTACTTCCTCCCCATTCCCTGCCCCACACCCCCGTTCTTTGCCTACCTCGCCGATTCATCCCAGCAACCCAATACCACCCAATAACGTAATCCCATCTCTGGCAGCCGCCCCAGAGTCACAAAGTCAACAATTAATTAATAATTCTCGTCTCGCGTGCCCTGTGCCTGGGCGAACCGTCCTGTTTTGAAACCTTTCCCTCTATCTTGGAGCAGGCATGCAGAAATATCCCATTTTCAGCCGCACGTATTTGCCCCCACCCCACACCCCCAAAATCACTTACCGTGCCGGCACTTGAAATATGTCTTTTGCGATAAGCTTTAAAACCCTACCCGGAGAACGTTTATTAAACATTTAAATTGGCAGCCGGCGTTCGGCTCTCCAAATTTTGCTCTTGCGGGGAAGGTGGAGGAAGGAGAAATGGGCCCGTCTTCATTGGCCCCGACTTGGCAACATGCTTCCCACAACCTCACGATGCTCAACCGGCTGTTTGAGTCTGTTCCACCTGGAATTCATCGGCTGCAAAAGGTGTCCGTTCGTCCCCCCCCACCCCTCTGTCCTGATCAAGGGGTCAGAAGATGAGCATTCAGTTTTGGGAGAAGCCAAAATATCCCATTAAAAGTTGTCCGCCAATAACTACACTAAAGGTAAAGGTTCCCCTTGGATATATGTGCTAGTCGTTCCCGACTCTAGGGGGCGGTGCTCATCTCTGTTTCAAAGCCAAAGAGCCAGCGCTGTCCGAAGACGTCTCCATGGTCATGGAGGCCGGCATGACTAAACGCCAAAGGCGCACGGAACGCTGTTCCCTTCCCACCAAAGGTGGCCCCTATTTCTCTACTTGCATTTTTTTTTTTACGTGCTTTCGAACTGCTAGGTCGGCAGAAGCTGGGACAAGGAACGGGAGCTCACCCCGTTATGCGGCACTAGGGATTCGAACCGCTGAACTGCCGACCTTTCGATCGACAAGCTCGGCGTCTTATCCACTGAGCCACTGCGTCCCACAATAACTACACTAACAAATCCAATGGTGTTTTGTTTCATTTGGGCTTCATCTGTTGCATCAGCCAAACTATTGAGATTACTCATGATTAGTTCCAGTTTATGGATAGAGGAGAATATTTGTAGCTCGGGGTCGAACTAGGAGATCCTGGGTGCTGTTTGAGCTTGATTTCTTGGAGACGTTTCATTACCCAACTAGAGAACATTATCAATGCTAGAAGGAAGCGGTGTTTGCAGGGAGGAGGAGGAGAGCTGTGGAGTCTTTGATTGTTTTCTTGTAGACATTTCATGACCCAACTAGGAAACATCATCAGTGCTAGAAGGAAGCGGGGATTGTGGAGAGGAGGAGGAGGAGGAGGAGGGCAGGAGAAGGAAGAGGAGGAGGACTCTGATGCCTTGGAACTCTCTGAGCTTGGTTGTTTTCTTGCAGACGTTTCATTACCCAGTTAGGGAACTTCATCAGTGTTAGAAGGGAGTGAGGTTTGTGAGTGGGGAGACGAGAAGGAGGATGTGGGGTCCTTGGTGCTCTCTGAGGTTGGTTGTTTTCTTTCAGACATTTCATTACCCAACTAGGTGATATCATCAGTGCTAGAAGGGGGTGGGATTTGAGGAGGAGAAGAACTGTGGGGCCATTGGTGCTCTCTGAGCTTCGTTGTTTTGTTTCAGACGTTTCATTACCCAGCTAGATAACATCATCAGTGCTTGAAGGGAGTGGGATTTGAGGAGGAGAAGAACTGTGGGGCCATTGGTGCTCTCTGAGCTTCGTTGTTTTGTTTCAGATGTTTCATTACCCAACTAGATAACATCATCAGTGCTTGAAGGGAGTGGGTTCTGCGGAGGGAGGATTGTGGTGTCCTCGGAGCTTTCTGAGTTTGGCAGTTTTGCAGACCTTACATTACCTGACTAGCTAACACCATCACTGCACATCATCAGGAGAACGAGGTGTTTCTTGAATCGCATTCCAGACCATTCCAGCACCCTAAAATAAGAAGGACCATGGCAGCTCACCTCTCCCTCTCTCCTCCAGTCCATCAGGAAGGCGCGACTTTTACCCCAACTTCCTCCCTGCTTCCACCTCCCCGGATGGCTGCAAGTCACCGCCACATCCACGTCTCCGTTTTCCCTCTGTCCCAGCATGCAGGAACAACATCATTAGTGGAATAAAGTGACGGCGTTAATTAGTGTGGGATTTGCAGGCAGTGATGCCTTATTTCATCGTGGCAACCCGGTTCTCTTTCATCGGTGCCCGGCCATCTGCTTCGTTTCTTAACTAAAAGTTGCGGCGTTCGGAGCGAGTTCATTAAGAGCAGCCGCTCGAGTGGAAAACAGGAACGGCGGGGCCTACTTCCCAACTCAGCCGTTGCCAGAATCTTCCTCCGGATGACACCCTGGAGGGATATTTAGTCCTCCTGCAAGAACGTTGGGCTTTGCAGTAGCCTTTTTTTTTTTTTTGGAGGGGGAGGGAAGAGCTTTTAAATCAAACGGTCCATCAGGCTGCCACAGTACCACCCATCGTCCTTAATTAACACGCGCAGGCGGTCCTCGACTTATGACGTCCGTGGAGCCCAACGTTTTTGTTGCAAGGTGAGACGGTTGCGAAGCGAGTTCTGCCTCGTCCTTCGACCTTCCTCGCCACAGTGGTTCAGGGGATACCTCCAGTTGTTAAGTCGGTAACCCGGTTGTTAAGGGAACCCGGCTTTCCCCATGGACTTGGCTGGTCAGAAGTGACCCAGGGAGATTGCAACCGTCATAAATGTGAGTCAGTTGTCAAGCGTCTGAATTTTGATCCGTGACGTATGGCCGTTTTTCACACTTAACGGCCACTGTAGCATCCCCATGGTCATTTGATCAAAACTCCTCCTCCTCCTCCTTCTCCCTGCAAACTTCATTCTCTTCCAGGACTGATGATGTTACCTAGTTTGGGTCATGAAATGTTTGCAAGAAAATAACCAAGCTCAGAGAGCATCAAGGACTCCACAGTCCTTTTCCTCCTCCTCCTCCTCCTGCTCTTCCCCCTCTGCTCTTTTCTCCTCTCTTTCCTCCTTCCCTGCTCTTTTCTCCTGTCCACAACCCCACTTCCTTCTTGCACTGATGACGTTCCCTAGTTCGGTCATGAAACGTCTGCAAGAAAACAACTAAATTCAGAGAGCACCAAGGACCTCACAGTTCTCCTCCTCCTCCTCCTCCTCCTCATAATTGACTCGTATTTATGACGGTTGCAGTGTCCCAGGTCACGTGATCCCTTTCTGCGACCCTCTGACAAGCAAAGCCAACGGGGAAACCAGATTCATTTAACAGCTGGGTGATTAACCTAAGAACGGCAGCGATCCACTTAACGACGGTGGCAAGAAAGGCCATAAAATGGGACAACCCTCCCACTTATAGCAAAAGAAATGTTGGGCTCCGTTGTGGCCGTAAGCCGAGGACGCCTCCATTTGCAGAAGTTTTCTTTGACGGATCAGGTCTGAGGCTGACTCATCACGTCCCCTGTGCGGAGTCTGCCAGCCTAAAGGATGATCTGGAACGTATTTGAGTCCATTAACAAGACATCTTGATTGCTTTAAAATGCCCTGCTGGTGTCTTTCTTTTCGACAACCATGGTGTTCAATGGTCTCGAACCTCCCCATTAACTATGGAGGCAGAGAGGAGGCCGTGTGGATGCATATTCATCAGCCCATAAACACAATATACTTTATTCGCTCACCCTGATTTATAGCAAATCAGGTGGACCTGCCAAGTGCCGTAGAGTCATTGGGGGTTGTGTGTGTAGAATAGGATAGAATGCAGAATAGAATAAGAATAAGATTGGAAAGGAATGGAATGGAATAATAAAAAATAATGGAATAGAATATGGAGGAGAATAGAATAGAATAGAATAGAAAATAGAGGAGAGAAGAGAAGAATAGAATAGAATAGAATAGAATAGAATAGAATATAGAAGAGAGGAGAGAAGAGAAGAGAATATAGAATATAGAAGAGAAGAGAGGAGAGAAGAGAAGAGAATATAGAATAGAGTAGAGTAGAGTAGAGTAGAATAGAATAGTTGGAAGGGACCTTGGAGGTCTTCTAGTCCAACCCTCTGATCAAGCAGGAGACCCTATATACCATCCAGACAGGTGGCTGTCTTCTTAAAAACCTCCAATGTTGGAGCACCCACAGCTTCTGGAGGGAAGATATTCCACTGGTCAATTGTCCTCACTGTTAGGAAATTTCTCCTTAGTTCCAGGTTGCTTCTCTCCTTGATTAGCTTCCACCCATTGCTTCTTGTCCTGCCCTCAGGTGATTTGGAGAATAGCTTGGCTCCCTCTTCTTTGGGGCAGCCCCTCAAATACTGGAAGACTGCTATCATGTCCCCCCCGGTCCTTCTTTTCTTTAGACTAGCCAGACACAAAACCTGTAGCTGTTCTTCATATGTTTTCGTCTCCAGGGCCTTTAATCATCCTAGTTGCTCTTCTCTGCACTTTTTCCAAAGTCTCTTTTTTTTTTGTAACGCGGTGACCAAAACTGGATGCAGGTAGAATACTTCAGGTGTGGTCTTTCTAAGGATTTATAAAGTGGTACTGATACTTCATGTGATTTTGATTCAAGTCATTCTATGAATTATCTTGAATCTCCCTTTTAACTACCATGTTTCCCCTCCCAAAATAAGACATCCCCTGATAATAAGCCCAATCGGGCTTTTGAGCGCATGGCAACAAGGCCAAGCGCTTATTTCAGGGTTCAAAAAAAATATAAGACAAGGTCTTATTTTCGGGAAACACGGTATCTATCTGTATCTCTTTCTACATCTCTCTCTCTCCCTCTCCCTCTCTCTCTCTCTCTCTCTTTATCTATCTCTATATCTATTTACCATCCACC
>WNWU01000069.1:1101539-1113618 GCA_012654045.1 Ptyas mucosa
TTTATTTTATTTTATTTTATTTTATTTTATTTTATTTTATTTTATTTTATTTTATTTTATTTTATTTTATCGAGTACATATTAGATAATATATATAAGTATAAGCATGAAATGAATACATAAAATGAGTACAATTAAAGGGAACATTAGGATAGGGACGGAATGCACAGTTGTCTTTGCGGCCATCGGAAGATCATTAAAACTGCCCAGAATATCATCGGACTCCAGCTACCAGCCCTGGACAACATCTTCGAATCTCGCTGTTTTGAGAAAGTTGCATAACATTCTCAGAGACTCTTCCCAGTCCTGCTTACAATCTTTTTGGACTGTTGCCTTCTGGCAGAAGATACGGAACCATTAAAGCTCAGACCGCACGTCTTCTGAATAGTTTTTATCCCAGAGCTATAATTGCACTCAACCATGAACTCAAGGGCCACCATCCGTGAGCTGTTGGACAGCATTGCTTGGTCTGTTGTGTGGATGTTTGGGTGGTTTAGGGGTGGGGAATTGTGGTGGGTGGGAGTCTGTTTGGGGATTGTTATGCGTGTTGGACCTGGTCTTTGGATGTTAAGTGAATTTCGTTGTATGGGTATACTGTGTATACACCTACAATGACAATAAAGTTATTATTTAAGGAAATAAAAATTGTAATTTTTTTTGTCTTTTAACCAAGCGAGAACACACCCTGGCGAAGTCTCCATGGATCTTAACTCACCGTTTCCTCCATTTTTTTATTCCTATTTTTTTTTAAACTGCCGTTCGATTTGCAGCCTTGCTCCTGATCCCTTAAAATTCATAGGGGCCATTTGGGGACGGAGGCTGAGAAACGAAATAAGAATTCTGATGCGGTTGGCCGTGAACCTCAAGAGGGGAACATTGTTAGGTATATTTAACATTTAGGGGAGTCTTTCAGAGCATTTGATCTACGTCGGATCAGAAGGGGCAAGCGTTCCGTTCTTGGGAAACGTTAGATAAACCAGAATCACACGTGTGTTGGCGGGCAAGAAAAGAGCTTTTGTGCGCGCATAAATGTCAGATGGAGCGTTGATTTTTTTCCCCCCTTTTTTCTTCTTTTGCGAGAGAAGAATAGATACGAAACTCGATTTTCAACTGCTACACATATTTCACTGTGCAAAATCCTTCTAGGTGAACATTTTCTTGCCCCCCCCCTTTTCCAGTGCTGAAATCCAATTTTTTTTACTACAAGGTCTGTGGGCGTGGCTTGGTGGGTGTGGCTTGGTGGGCCTGGCAGGGGAAGGATGCTGCAAAATACCCATTCCCTCCCCACTCCTGGGGGAAGGATGTTGCAAAATCTCCATTCCCACCCCACTCCAGGGGAACGATACTGCAAAATCCCCATTCCCACCCAACTCCAGGGGGAACGATACTGCAAAATCCCCATTCCCTCCCCACTTCTGGGAGAAGGATACTGCAAAAGCTCAATTCCCTCCCCACTCCAGGGGAAGGATACTGCAAAATCCCCATTCCCACCCCACTGGGGCCAGCCAGAGGTGGTATTTGCCGGTTCTCCGAACTGCTTAAAATTTCCGCTGCCGGTTCTCCGGAACCTGTCAGAACCTGCTGGATTTCACCCCTGCCTCTTTCCCAGCTACAGGTAGTCCTTGACCGACGACCACAATGGAGCCCAAAATTTAAGTTGCTAAGCGAGATAATGTTGTTCAGCAAGTTCCGCCCCGTTTTACGACCTTCCTGGCCACCGTGGTTAAGCGAATTTCTGCCGTTGTTACACTAGTCAAACGGTTGTTAAGCGAATCGGGCGCTTCCCCATCGACGGTCGCAAAAAGGGGATCCAATGACTCCGGGACACTGCAACTGTCATTAGTACATGCCAGTTGCCAAGCTTTTGGATTTGGATCAACGTGACCACGGGGATGCCGCAACGGTCTATAAGCATGAGAAACGTTTTTTTTCAGTGCTGTTGTAATTTCAAACCAGAGGTCTTCAAACTTGGCAACTTTAAGACTTGTGGACTTCCAACTCCCAGAATTCTCCAGCCAGCATAGCTGGCTGGAGAATTCTGGGAGTTGAAGTCCACAAGTCTTAAAGATGCCAAGTTTGAAGACCTCTGCTTCATACGGTCGCTAGTTGTGCGTCGAGAACTATTTGCACACACCCAAAATTGCAAGGCGCATCACCCAGTCGCAATTTATTCGAAATCTGCAGATGAAAGGTTTTCTAACGCAAGACTGATTTCCCCCTCGTTGGTTTTCTACTTTTGCAAGAGTTGCGTTCAGCACACTTTGGAACGGAGAGAGCGTTGTTGTTTTATTTTTTTTTTAAAAAAATATTTATTTTAAAAAAGGGCCTAGATAAGCAATTTTATTAGGTGCCGCTTCTTACAAAATGTACTTTTCTTGCAGCTTCTCCCCACTCCCCCACCTCCACATCACCCCCCAAAAATGAGATTTGAGCTGTGAGTCATCCCATTTTGGGGCAGTTCTAATCAAAGGTGTTTCTCATTTAATCGCTGGAGGCCAAGAATATTTTTTTTGCTTTGTCGGAATTCCAGTCTAAGGAGTTTGCTCCTTTCAGCACTCACTTCCACAAATTCACTTCCTCCTCTCCTTATACCTGTTTGTCTAAAGGTAAAGGTTCCCCTTTCACATATGTGCCAGTCGTTCCCGACTCTAGGGGGCGGTGCTCATCTCCGTTTCAAAGCGGGAGAGCCAGTGCTTTCCGAAGACGTCTCCGTGGTCATGTGGCCGGCATGACTCAATGCCAAAGGCGCACGGAACGCTGTTCCCTTCCCACCAAAGGTGGTCCCTATTTTTCTACTTACATTTTTTTTAACGTGCTTTCGAACTGCTAGGTTGGCAGAAGCTGGGACAAGTCACGGGAGCTCACCCCGTTACACGGCACTAGGGATTCGAACCCCTGAACTGCCGACCTTTCGATCGACAAGCTCAGCGCCTTAGCCACTGAGCCACTGTCCCACAATAACTACACTAACAAATCCAATTGTTTCATTTGGGCTTCATCTGTTGCATCAGCCAAACTATGGAGATTTGTCATGAATAATTCCAGGTTATGGATAGAGGAGAATATTTGTAGCTCGGGGTCGAACTAGGGGATCCTGGGTGCTGTTTGAGCTTGGTTTCTTGGAGAAGATTCATTACCCAACTAGGGAACATTATCAATGCTAGAAGGAAGCGGTGTTTGCAGGGAGGAGGAGGAGAGCCGTGGAATCTTTGATTGTTTTCTTGTAGACATTTTATGACCCAACTAGGAAACATCATCAGTGCTAGAAGGAAGCGGGGATTGTGGAGAGGAGGAGGAGAGCAGGAGAAGGAAGAGGAGGAGGACTCTGATGTCCTTGGAACTCTCTGAGCTTGGTTGTTTTCTTGCAGACGTTTCATTACCCAGCTAGGGAACTTCATCAGTGTTAGAAGAGGGTGAGGTTTAGAATAGAACAACAGAGTTGGAAGGGACCTTGGAGGTCTTCTAGTCCAACCCCCTGCCCAGGCAGGAAACCCTGCACCACTTCAGACAAAGGGTTATCCAACATCTTCTTAAAAACTTCCAGTGTTGGAGCATTCACAACTTCTGGCGGCAAGTTGTTCCACTGGTTAATTGTTCTCACTGTCAGGAAATTTCTCCTTGGTTCTAAGTTGCTTCTCTCCTCGATTAGTTTCCCCCCATTGCTTCTTGTCCTACCCTTTACAGCTCTCTCTAAGCGGTTTACAGAGTCAGCCTATGGCCCCCAACAATCAAACAAATGTGAAAAAGGTCATAAGTCACTTTTTCAATGCCATTGTAACTCTGAATTTTCACTGAATAAACTGTTGTAAATCGAGGGCTACTCATAATGGTTAAGTTGTCAATGCCGATGGGGCCCCGTTCTCCCCAGCTTCAAATTTGATAATGAAACCAATATTTGAAGACTTTTTAAATCCACGGAATCCTCTCTGCATTTACAAAAAAAAAAAAAAGTAAGCATCATAATTTTGCTGTGTGCGACCAAAGCATTTTTCAGGAATTTTAATGCACGGAGGTCATAAATGCAATCGTGTAAAAACGTTAATTGCCAAACACATTTTGACCCGGAATTAAATGGAGCCGCCTTCAGAAGGAAACATATTTTTCTGCTTATATTCAGTGTATTTGGAAGCCGGTGACGGTTTTATAGATTAAGTTAAATTTCCCCCATTCTTTGCAACTGGCATCCAGAAATATCAAGATTCATTGCACTAATTTTTCTGAAAGCCGTTTTATGCTCGAGTTAAAAATACAGATGCTTTGCTAAAAATATTTCTCATCGTAGCTAAATATCTTAACTCATCACGAGAGGCGATTCCCCCCCTCACACCCCCGCTAAGTTTTCCAATAACGAGAACGATATATTAATCTTCTCCTTAAATCATTGCCAGTTAATCAAAGTACGAGTTCAGTTTTCGGAAGCAAACCTGCTCCCGTGCTGTACTTTTAATACTTGGCTGAAAATATAATCATCGTCGTGTTTTCCAAGACGGCGTTTTAGCCTGTTTCTTCGCTAACGTCAAAAAATGAACGAGCTGTAGGTTTGCTTTTAAATTAACAGCTGAAATTCACTCGGGTGGAAATAGAGCAAATTTAACTGTGACTAGAATTTGTCATTAAAAAGTTATTATGAAAGTAGACCAGTCTATGTTCTTTCTTGTTTGCCGTTAATGACAAAACAATTTCTCTAAAAAAAATAAAAAAAAATAAATTAAATTAAATAGGAGAGAGGCTGTATTTTCAGTCGGAAAATAGTGCAAAAGGCATAATATAATAGAAGTGTAGTGAAGGCAGTCAGCTTAGAGATTTATGGGTCAATAAAGAGACAATTACAGCTTGTTTATAAAAGGAAGAGTCCAGTTTTTTGACCTGCAAGGAACAGCAAGACTCTAATAATGATAATTCTAGCATCTCGCTTGAAACAATAAAAGTCAATAGGAAGATATAGGATTTCAATAAAATTATGACACTATATAAACTTTCTCCCTGGAACAAGTTTTCCCCACAGATATCTGATTGACTTTAGTTAGATTTGTAACTTTAATTTTGTTTCCATTGATTTTTTGTGGCCAACAACTAATTAGACAGTCAGTGTCAAATAGCCCGAATCGTGGAAGAAACTATAAAAGCCAAACCAGCATAAAGGGACAATATGCTCGAAAAAGCCCAAACGAACCGTATGAATAAGTATACAATTAATACGCAAATTTAGCAAATTTGTTTGCTGCGTTTTCTGCTCTTTTGGGCTCCCCTTTTGCAAAGAGAGAACGAACTGGAAGTGTCACTGAAATAAGAAGTTGAGTAGAGCTTAAAGCTGATTTATATTGTACTCTTCCTTTTCAATAGAAAAGGCAAAGCAATTAATAGAATTAATAGAAAATGCAAAGCAATTAATGCACATCGATTCTCTCCTATTAGCTATCTTGGATGGTTTGTGTTAATTGTTACTGATGGATCTGTTTCATGCCAAGTGCGGTTTGATGACTGTAGAATAACAGGGTTGAAAGGGTCCTTGGAGGTCTTCTATTCCACCCCCTGCTCAAGCAGGAGACCCTCTACCATTTCAGACGAATGGCTGCCCAGTCTTTTCTTTAAAGCCTCCAGTGATGGAGCATTCACAACTTCTGGAGGCCAGTCGTTCCACTGGTTAATTGTTTTCACTCTCAGGAAATTCCTCATTACTTCTAAGTTGCTTCTCTCCTTGATTAGTTTCCACCCATTGCTTCTTGTTCTACCCTCAGGTGCTTTGGAGAATAGGGTGACTCCCTCTTCTTTGGGGCAGCCCCTCATATATTGGAAGATGCTATCATGTCACAGATTTTATTTTCCTGGGCTCCAAGATCACCGCAGATGGGGACTGCAGCCAAGAAATTAAAAGACGCTTGCTCCTAGGGGGAAAAGCTATGGCAAATCTAGACAGCGTACTAAAAAGCAGAGACATCACCCTGCCAACAAAAGTGCATACAGTCAAGGCGATGGTTTTCCCAGTTGCAATGTACGGCTGTGAAAGTTGGACCATAAGGAAGACTGAGAAGGCCAAAGAATGGAGGCCTTTGAACTCTGGTGCTGGAGAAGACTCCTGTGAGTCCCTTGGACTGCAATGCGATCCAACCGGTCAGTCCTAGAGGAGATCAACCCTGACTGCTCTTTAGAAGGCCAGATCCTGAAGAGGAAACTCAAATGCTTTGGCCACCTAATGAGAAGGAAGGACTCCCTGGAGAAGAGCCTCATGCTGGGAACGATGGAGGGCAAAAGAAGAAGGAGATGACAGAGAACGAGGTGGCTGGATGGAGTCACTGAAGCAGTCGGCGTGAGCTTCAATGGACTCCAGAGGATGGTAGAGGACAGGAAGGCCTGGAGGAACGTTGTCCATGGGGTTGCGATGGGTCGGACACGACTTCGCAACTAACAACAACAATCATGTCACCCTGATGTGTGAATGTTGACCTTCTGAATATGCTGCTCATGCCTTAAGTTCGTAGGATCATTTAGTGAAGTTGGGCTTGAAAGATGAAACTGATCTGAAAGGACTTTCCACCACCACCCCTCTTCATAACTCACATCTGAAGATGTTTTGAAGCCAGAGCGACGAGGCCAGTTCCTCCATTGGCAGAAGACAAAAGCCATCCTTGCCCTGTTCTTCATTAGCTTGGCTTTCCTGCCTTGAAACTTCAAGATCACGTGATGTGTTAGTACTGTTTTATAAGGCCTTGGTAAGGCCACACTTGGAATACGGCATCCAGTTCTGGTCCCCATGCTACATAAAAGATGTGGAGACTCTAGAAAGAGTGCAGAGAAGAGCAACAAAGAGGATTAGGGGATTGGAGGCTAAAACATATAAAGAATGGTTGCAAGAACTGGGCATGTCTAGCTGAGTGACAAGAAGGACCAGGAATGACATGATAGCAGTGTTCCGATATCTCAGGGGTTGCCACAAAGAAGATGGGGTCAGCCTATTCTCCAAAGTACCTGTTGTGGTGGCAGCCTGTGGAGCTGGCAGCAGAGTCGGACAGTGAGGAGACTGGGGAAGAACATGGGCCAGTCCTGGAGTCTGGGGAAGGCTCGGACGAGAGCTCTGCATCAGAGGCAGAGAGGAGGCCAGGGCCATCTGGGAGGTATGTGCTGCCTTCGGAGCCTCCAGAGTCTGACATCAGCGAGGCAGAGGAGCAGGGGGAGCCTGTTCTCAGTGCGCGCATACGCAGAGCTGCCAGAAGGCAAGAACAGTTAAGACAAAAGGGGCGACTCGGGAGTAAGGCTTGGAGATGATTGGCCCCTCCCATAAGACATAAACGAGGAGCGACGGCTGAGGAGTCACATTACCCACCCACCCCCACCAAGCCACGCCCACAGAACTGGTAGTAACAAATTTCACCGCTGACCTCCATGATGTTTTTAGCGGGAGATGCTTATCCGTTGGCTTTTCAGACCATCCTGAATTTATAGCCCCTTCCTCCTCAGATAAACAATTAGGAAGCACTCGAGGCTTGACAGCCGATTTTGAAGCCTGCTTGGAATCCAGATGGAAAAGCGGAGGGCTGTTCACCAAACGCTGAAGTGTAACCCACCCTCCCTCCCTCCCCATAAGTCATCTCTTGGACAGAGGCAGCTGAATAAGCAAAATGCCTTGGCAACTTCCCAAGCCTAAGCGACTGTGACTTCCAGGAGAAGCAGTTCACGATGTTAGCTTAGCAAACACCGGCTAGATTCGGCCTCAATAATTCAGATGACAATCAGTGGGAAGAGGGATCATAGAGGACTTCCTGGGAGCTTGGGGGCGATACAAGGAGGACAGTCTCACCAGGCAGGAGCTTTTACTCAGATTAACAGGGATGGAAGGGACCTTGGAGGTCATCTAGTCCAACCTCCCCGCTCAAGCAGGAGACCCTACACCATTTCAGAGAAATGGCAGTCTGAAATTACAATGACAGTCTCTTACAAGAAGTGTGAAATGGTCTAGGGCAGTGATGGCTAACCTTTTTGCCATCGCGTGTCAGGAGGGGGAAGCGGGGGCGGGGTTCACATGCGTGCATGCCCGCACCCATAATTCTATGCGCCACTCCCCTGTGCATGTGCGTGCGACACACACACACACACACACACACCCCGCTCCTGGTACTCAATGGCCTGGTAGGCCCATTTTTCTCTCTCACTTGGCTCCAGAGCCTTTCTAGGAGTCTGGGGAGGGCAAAAACAGCCTCCCCACCCCGGAGACCCTCTGGAGGTCAAAAATGGCACATTTGCCAACTTCCTGTCCCACAGGAAGCTGGCAAATGGGCAGTTTCTGGCCTCCGGGGGCAGGGAGGCTGTTTTCGTCCTCCCCAGACTCCTAGAAAGGCTCTGAAGGCTGGGGACAGCAAAAAACAGGCCTTCCCCACCACCCCCTGAGGCTCTCCGGAGGCAGGAAACAGCCTGTTTCCCTACTTCTGGTGAGCCCAGAAGGCCACACCGGAGCTGAGCTCGCATGGCCACTGATATGGCCACCTGCGTGCCATAGGTTCACCATCACGGGTCTACGGTTTGCAAGAAAGGTCGTAAAGCAGGGCAAAATTCACTTAGCAACAGAAATTTGGGGCTCAATTGTGATCATACGTCGAGGACTACCCATACAAGTACATCGTATTTAATATAAATTTTAAACGGGGATGGGGGTTCTCATTGCTTTTTTATTGTTTTATATTAGGTTTTTATCTTTATAAGCCACTCAGAGTCACTGGGAATGAATTGGGCGTCTTAAATTTTCTTAAATTAAAAATTTACAAAAAAAAAATAAAGTAAACGTATAATTTTCTTTTATCATAGTCAACGGTCGGTATAAAATGGAAAGACGTGGAAATAAAGCAGTAGGAGAACTGTCCAGGGGAGGAATGGAAGCGTCTCGTGTGCGTTTGACTTGTCCTCCTCCGGGTTGCATCGGATGGAAACTTAACACTTTCTTCCGCTTTTTTCCACAGGCCCGTGACGGAATGAGATCCATTCTGGAATTCTACGACAGCGAGCTGAATCCTTCGGAGCACTCACCGCAGCTCAGCTTCCGCGTGCGCGAAACCGAGGAGCTGGTGCAGAAGGTGGAAGCCCACTGCACCGAAATGGAGGTAATGGAGGGCAAAAACATGGGGGTGTGCCGATAAAGGAGAATATTTGTAGCTCAGGGTTGAAAAGAGGGGTCCGTGGTGTTTCTCTGAGCTTGGTGGTTACCTTGGAGACATTTCATGATCCAGCTAGGGAACATCATCAGTGCTGGGAGTGGAGTTTTTGGAGAGCAGGAGAAAGAGGAGGAGGAGGACTGTGGGGTCCTTGGTGCTCTCTGAGCTTGCTTGCAGATGTTTCATGACCCAACTAGGTAATATTATCAGTGCTAGAAGGGAGTGGGGTTTGTGAAGGGGGGGAGAGGAGGAGGAGGAGAACTGTGGGGTTATTCGTGCTTCTCTGAGCTTGTTTGTTTTCTTGCAGATGTTTCATGACCCAGCTAGGTAACATCATCAGTCCTAGAAGGGAGAGGGGATTGTGGAATGGAGGAAGATCGTGGAGTCTTGGATGCTCTCTGAGCATGGTTGTTTTCTTGCGGGCATTTCATGACCCAAATAAGTTACATCATCAGTGCTAGAAGGGAGTGAGGTTTGCAAAAAGGAGGAGGAGGAGGAGGAAGAACTGTGAGGTCCTTGTTGTTCTTTGAGCTTCCTTGTTTTATTGCAGGTGTTTCATGACCCAACTAGGTAACATCATCAGTGCCAGTAAGGAGTGCAGTTTGCTGTCAGTTTATATTCTGGTGACTTGCCTACAGGTCTGTGGGGGTCTTAGAGATTCTTTGGTTGGGCTGTTTACCATTTACTGACGGCTCTTTGGCAGTTTCTTGAATGGGCTGTTGCTTACGTCAGGCTCAAGGTTGACTCAGCCTTCCATCCTTCCGAGGTGGGTAAAATGAGGACCCATTAGGCTGAAACCGCTTAGAGAGGGTTATAAAGCACTGTAAAGCAGTATATAAATCTAATTGCTATTGCCCTTCCTCCCTCCCTCCTTCTTCCTTCCACAGTGGTTAGAATGGAGTATTGCAGGCTGACTCTGCCCACTGCCAGGAGTTGAGCCTGGTGAGATTCGAACTGCCAAATTGCAGTCAGCCGGCAGTCAGCAGAAGTAGCCCGCATTACTGCATTCTAACCACTGCGCCACCAAGGAAGGAAGGAAGGAAGGAAGGAAGGAAGGAAGGAAGGAAGGAATAGCAATAGCACTTAGACTTATATACCACTTTATAGTGCTTTACAGCCTTCTCTAAATGGTTTACAAAGTCATCCTATTGGGTCCTCATTTTACCCACCTCGGAAGGATGGAAGGCTGAGTCAACCTTGAGCCTAGTGAGATTCGAACTGCCAAATTGCAGGCAGCCGGCAGTCAGCAGAAGTAGCCTGCAGTACCGCATTCTGACCACTGCGCCACCCTGGCTCATATGTAGCTCAATGTAGCTCAATAAATCCATTTTCGGAGAGAGTAGAATTCTCCTGATAAGCCGATTCCGTTGTTATTCCTCTTAAGTTTCAGTCTCAACTTTCTCTCTTGGTCGTCCCACGCCGCCCTGTCACAGCCAGCGCATTCTTCCAACAGATTTCCAAAAGTAAATATTTTTTTTTAAAATAAACAACAACCCTTAATTTGGCTCCAGGTAGCAGCTGTTGTGGACTAAGCAGCACAATATCAAGCCATCGTTAGCTGTTGCTCTTTGAAGGAGAAAGAGAGACGGATTAAGAGGTGGGATTTTTAGCCCCCCCCCCCCATCCAACAACTTCCAAAGGGCATCTCAGGACAGACAGGAGGAGAAACCCCAGAGGAATAAATTAAGACATTCCCCAAACGTCTTAATTTATTTCCGAGAGGCAGTTTGATATTCTCAGCTACACCTAATGATGACTCAGTACCTCTTCGCCACAACAGGCAGTTAGGAAATACAGATACAGATTAACAGAGTTGGAAGGGACCTTGGAGGCCATCTACTCCAACCCCCCGCCCAAGCAGGAGATCCTACGCCATTTCTGACAGATGGCCGTCCAGTCTCTTCTTGAAAGCTTCCAGTGATGAAGCTCCCACAACTTCCGAAGGCAACTTCTGTTCCATGGGTTGATGGTCCTCACTGTCAGGAAGTTTCTCCTTATTTCTAGGTTGAATCTCTCCTTGGTCAGTTTCCATCCATTATTCCTTGTCTGGCCTCCGGGTGCTTTGGAAAATAGCTTGGTCCCCTCTTCTCTGTGGCAGCCCCTCAAATATTGGAAGACTCCTATCATGTCTCCCCTGGTTCTTCTCTTCTCTAGACTAAGCCATGCCCAGTTCCTGCAACCGTTCTTCATATGTTTTAGCCTCCAGTCCCCTAATCCTCTTGGTTGCTCTTCTCTGCACTCTTTCCAGAGTCTCCACATCTTTTTTATACTGTGGTGACCAAAACTGGATGCAGTACTCTAGGTGTGGTCTTACTAAGGCTTTATAGAGTGCTATTAGTACCTCCCTTGATCTTGATTGTATCCCTCTGTTAATGCAGTTTAGGATTGCGTTGCATTTGTGGTTGTTGGCTTTCCTGTCTCCCTGTGGCTAATTCCAACAATTTTTGAAGATGTCTCGTTCCTTTAGCACGGGGACAGAGTCCTGGCTTAAAGGAATGTATAGATCAGGATTTAGAGGCAGGTTCCTGGCTAATTAATCCGTCTTGTGTATTTGGACGCTCTTCTGTCATCTCTTTGCGAGCAGCCTCTCCGCTGGCCCGGCTCACCCTCTGATCTAAATTTACGACCATTGCTTTGAGAGAACCACGACAATGCTAAATATAGACTCGGAGAAGGTGAAGCCAATAAACGTAGCACCATTAATGTACCTTTCGTTGCAACGCATTTGGCTCAGTGTGAAACATGAAGAGCAGAAAGAGAGGTGTGCAGGACACACTCATGCTGACACAATCCAGAGTCCACAAATTCCTTACTGGGAGAGATTGATGCCGTCCACACGTCCTCTTTTATTGGTTTGTTATGAACCTGGCAATCTCTACTCATTAAGTTTCAGGTTAAGTTAAGTTAAGTTAAGTTAAGTTAAGTTAAGTTAAGTTAAGT
>WNWU01000069.1:1113628-1123809 GCA_012654045.1 Ptyas mucosa
GTTAAGTTAAGTTAAGTTAAGTTAAGTTAAGTTAAGTTAAGTTAAGTTAAGTTAAGTTAAGTTAAGTTAAGGAGCCTGAGTGGCGTAGCAGGCTAATGCCTCCTATTAAGGCAGCATTTAACATCCAACTGCCTGCAATTACTGCGAGTTCTAATCTCACCAGGCTCAAGGTTGACTCAGCCTTCCATCCTTTCTAAGGTGGGTAAAATGAGGACCCGGTTTGTGGGGGCAATAAGCTGACTTTGTATAAAATATACAAAAGTATGAAGGCTATTGCTTAACGCATTGTAAGCCGCCCTGAGTCTCCGGAGAAGGGCGGCATAGAAATATAAATAATAAAAAAAACAGTTTATTACATTTTTATACCGCCCTTCTCCCGAAGGACTCAGGGCGGTGTACAGCCAAGATAAAAACCAACAATATAAAAGTTAAAAACAATTTAAAATTATTAAATAGTTTGGCCAACCACCTAAAATAAAATAACCCATTAAAATAATATTTTAGGCCAGCCCTGCTTGATGGAATAATAGTGCTTTAAGGGCGTGGCGAAAGGTACGAAGGTCGGAAATCCGACGAATCTCTGGAGGCAGCTCGTTCCAGAAGGCAGGTGCCCCCACAGAGAAGGCTCTCCCCCTGGGGGTCGCCAGTCGACACCGTCTAACCGACGGCACCCTGAGGAGACCCTCTCTGTGGGAGCGTACTGGTTGGTGGGAGGCTATCGGAGGCAGAAGGTGGTCTCGTAAGTATCCAGGTCCTATGCCATGGGTACCATATTAAATACCGTATTTACCATATTAAATACCGTATGTTCTCATTCTCTACTCCCAAGAGTTGGGCGGGATGGGATCTGCTGTTGGGGTCAGGCCCGATCCACTAGACTCACACGCGTAGAGTTCAAACCAGCTACTTTTATTGTTTTATGCCTCTAATACAGGAATCTTACCAGACTGGCTACTTTCGCCTGGGGGGAAAAAAAACTAGAAAAGGCTCAAAAGCACTCAGGATAAGGTTCAGATCTACCCCTCTTGTGTTTATGTAAGGTGAAAAAGGTAAACATTTCCCTGTCCAGTTATGTCCAGCTCCAGGGCACGGTGCTCATCTCCATTTCTTGGCTGAGGGAGCCAGCATTGTCCGAAGATATTTTCTGTGGTCATGTGGCCAGCATGGCTATATGCCAAAATCACCCAGAATAGCCGTAGCACTCAGGCTCGTATACTGTTTCACAGCCCTCCCTAAGCAGTTTACAGAGTCAGCATGTTGCCCCCCACAATCTGGGTCCTCATTTTACCAACCTCGGAAGGATGGAAGGTAGATTCAATCTTAAACCGGTCAGAATCGAACTCCTGCTAGTGGGCAGAGTCTGCCTGCAATACTGCATTCTGACCACTGCGCCACCACGGCTCTATATGCTGTTCCCTTCCCACCAAAATGGTACCTATTTATGTACTCGCATTTGCATGTTTTCGAACTGCTAGAGGGGCGGGAGCTGGAGCAAGAACAGGAGCTCACCCTGTTGCATGGAGCTCGGGTCTGAAACCCGGGCTCTCCAAGCTCAGCGTGTTTAACCGCCGAGGAGTCCAGGCTAATTCCCTCCTTGATCCCTCCACCCGTCTGGGACAGTTGCTCTCTAATATCAGGTCACCTGTTAAACTACCCTTTAAGCAGTCATTCTTCCCTTCCTGCTGAAATGGGCATCCAGGCACTGCTATTAACATAGAATTGTAGAATCATATAGGGACGCGGTGGCTCAGTGCCTAAGACGCTGAGCTTGTCGATGGAAAAGTCGGCAGTTCAGCGGTTCGAATCCCTAGTGCCGCGTAACGGGGTGAGCTCCCGTGACTTGTCCCAGCTTCTGCCAACTTAGCAGTTCGAAAGCAGGTAAAAAATGCAAGTAGAAAAATAGGGACCACATCTGATGGGAAGGGAACAGCGTTCCGTGCGCCTTTGGCGTTGAGTCATGCCGGCCACATGACCATGGAGATGTTTTCAGACAGCGCTGGCTCTTCGGCTTTGAAACGGAGATGAGCACCGGCCCCTAGAGTCGGGAACGACTAGCACATATGTGCGAGGGGAACCTTTACCTTTATAGAATCATCAAATTCTTTATTGGCCAAGCACGATTGGACACACCAGGAATTATTTGCAAGGATCAACCTAAAACAGATCTCTGGGAAGGGTTTGAGTTTCCTTCCCTTTAGACAGTCCGAGTTGAAAGCCATAAAATATTGATTGGAGCCGTTACGGTCATAGCTTCTTCTTCCCTTCCTCCCGTTTAAAGTTGTCCCTGCGCCTCCATTCCTCATCGGTTCCATTTCTTTAGCTTTTCTTCCAAGGAAAACCTTCGGATAAATCAAAACGTTGAGGACAGCATCTCCTGGGAAGTTCTGCATCGGCTGCGAGGGAGGATTTATGACTTTGTCCTTTGCCTTGACCAGACTCTTGACTAGCTTTTGTGTCCATAAAATAGCCCTGAATTGCATGCATTAACTCAGCCTGCCTTTAGAAATAGAAATCATAGAATCACAAGGCTGGAAAAGGGACCTCGGAGGCCTTCTAGTCCAACCCCCTGCTCAAGGCAGGAGATCTTATATACCATCCCAGACAAATAGCAATAGCATTTAGACTTATATACCATGTCATAGTGCTTTCCAGCCCTCTCTAAGCAGTTTACAGAGTCAGCCTCTGGCCCCCAACAATCTGGGTCCTCATTTTACCTCGTAAGGATGGAAGGCTGAGTCAAGTTTGAGTTGGCCGGGATCAAACTCCTGGCAGTGGGCAGAGTCAGCCTGCAACACTGCATTTTAGCAACTGCACCACTCTGGCATGCTTGCTTGCTTCCTTCTTTCCTTTCCCATACTATAGCAGATTTATATACCACTTCACAGCCCCTTCTAAGCAGTTTACAAAGTCAGCCTCTTGCCCCCAACAATCTACTCACCTCGGAAGGATGGAAGGCTGAGTCAAGGTTGAGTCGGTCGGGATTGAACTCCTGGCAGTGGGCAGAGTCACCCTGCAATATTGCATTCTAACCACTGTGGGTGGAAGGAAGGAAGGAAGGAAGGAAGGAAGAGACTTATATACTGCTTCATAGTGCTTTGCAGCCCTCTCTAAGCAGTTTACAGAGTCAGCCTCTTGCCCCCAAACAATCTGGGTCCTCATTTTACCCGCCTTGGAAGGATGGAAGGCTGAGTCGACCATGAGCCTGGTGAGATTCGATCTGTCAAATTGCAGTCAGCCGGCAGTCAGCAGAAGTAGCCTGCAGTACTGCGCTCTTAACCACTGCGCCACCATGGCTCATGAGGATCGATCCACTCTTTTCTTGAGAATTTCCAGCCATGGAACGTCTACGATTTCTGAAGGCAAGCCATGCCACTGATTCATTGCTGTCGAGAAATTTCTCCTTAATTCTAGATAACTTCGACTGTTACTCCCTTTAAAATTAGCATCTTCCCAGTTTCCGGGTTTTTTTCCTAAGAGGTGTGATGTTGGTTAGTTGATGCCTGCACCCGTTCCCCTCCATTTATAGTGGGCTGCTGGCCTTCAAATCAATAATAGACTAACAGAGTTGAAAGGGACCTTGGAGGTCTTCTAGTCCAACCCCCTGCCCAGGCAGGAAACCCTACGCCACTTCAGACAAATGGTTGTCCAATCTCTTCTTAAAAACTTCCAGTGTTGGAGCATTCACAGCTTCTGGAGGCCAGTTGTTCCACTGATGAATTCTTCTCACTGTCAGGAAATTCCTCCTTAGTTCTAAGTTGCTTCTCTCTTTGATTAGTTTCCACCCATTGCTTCTTGTCCTGCCCTCAGGTGCTTTGGAGAATAGCTTGACTCCCTCTTCTTTGGGGCAGCCCCTGAGATATTGGAAGACTGCTATCATGTCTCCCCTGGTCCTTCTTTTCATTAAACTAGACATGTTCAGTTCCTGCAACCTTTCTTTGTATGTTTTAGCCTCCAGTCCCCTCATCCTCTTGGTTGCTCTTCTCTGCACTCTTTCTAGAGTCTCCACATCTTTTTTTACATCGTGGTGACCAAAACTGGATGCCGGATTCCACGTGTGGTCTTACCAAGGCCTTATAAAGTGGTATTAACACTTTGCGTGATCTTGATTCCATCCCTCTATAATTAGCAAAATTTCTTCTGTCCATCCAGCACTCCGCTTAGGTAGCGTGGTTATAAAATCGTTGATTTAAGAGCGTTGCAGGAAGCAGTATTGATCCCATTGAAATAAAATTGATTTTCCCCTGGAAGGGTTATTCCACCACTTTGAGGAGTGATGCGGAGAGCTTCTCTAATAAGACCCCGTCTTTTCTATATCCCTTCCTCTTAATTGTCCAAATATACCTCTGGGGTAGGCCACCCTTTTTCTACTTTGTTTCCCCTAAAATAAGACCTCCCCTGATAATAAGTCCAATTGGGCTTTTGAGCACATGCACTTAAATAAGCCCTCCCCGAAAATATTTAAACACATGCGCAGCCAGTCTCCGCTTTTTCCTCTGGTTAGGGTTAGGGAGACAGAGCTGGAAATCAGGTAAGACGGCAAGAGGAGACCCATCTTGCTCCACGGTCCCCAAAGTAATAAGACATCCCCGAAAATAAGGCCAAGCACTTATTTCGGGGTTCAAAAAAATATAAGACAGTGTCTTATTTTCAGGGAAACACGGTAAATCCACATGGGCTTGACTGCCCAGATGGTTTTTTTTTTTTATATCTTTGCAGGCAATTTAAATTTGCTTTCCTTCCAGTGCATCAGAAATAGGTAATTATAACTTTCCCTGCAGACGCCTCTTAAGCGTTGGATGTGTCCTGTTATATTCTTACGCACAGCGACACGTGGAAGAGAATTAACCTGGGCGAGATCTATGGTTTCTTCCTTAGCAGCTCTCCGTTGCTAATTAATTGGTCTGTTTGTTTGTTTGTTTCCCCCCCCCTTTAATCTATGAATACAGATATGGCTTAAACGTAGGTTTAAGAACAGGGCTGTGTTTAAATTCCGCTATGCGCTAACTAGCATCGCAGTTCCCCCTTAAAGAAGCCAGCAAAACGAGATTGTGGGTTTTCTCAAGATGGTGCTTCCTCTGTGTGTGTGTGTGTGTTTGTGTTTGTGTTTACATGTCTGTCTGTGTGTGTGTGTGTGTTTGCGTGCGTGCGTGCAAAATCCATTTCAGAAATAGGAAAAGCACTTTGGAAACCCCCTTAAGGAATTGAAGCCGGTGGAATGATGGGAGGTCTGGTGGGGCCCATTGAAGTTGTGCTATAAAGGCAATTTAATTAAAAATTATTTCACTGTGTGGCAAAGAAGCAGGCTTCCGTCACTGTTTCTCTGGATATTGCTTAGCAGTTGCTTGTTTGAATTAAAACAGAGAAGCTTCTGAATTCCGAGGAAGGAGGAGAAGGCCCTCAACCCAGATGCCCAACGTCTTTCTGGGTAGGTCAGGGGTGTCCAACCTTGGAACTGGTGGACTTCAATTCCCAGAATTTCCCCAGCCAGCATAAATAAAAGGGCTCCTTTGGTATGCAAACGCTACCACAACCCGGAAGGAAATAAGACATCTGTAATTACAGGTCACGGCAGACCCATTTGTTAAGCAAGGCCCTGTGAAGATTAGAACAGGGTAGATAGTAGCAATAGCCATAGGCACTTAGACTTATATACCGCTGCACAGTGCTTTCCAGCTCTCTCTAAGCGGTTTACAGAGTCAGCCTCTTGCCCCCAATAATCTGGGTCCTCATTTTATCAACCTCGGAAGGATGGAAGGCTGAGTCAAGTTTGAGAAGGTCGGGATCGAACTCCTGGCAGTGGGCAGAATCAGCCTGCAATACTGCATTCTAACCACGGAGGGAGGGAGGGAGGGAGGAAGGAAGGAAGGAGAAGGAGGCTGGGCTAAGGGAAGGAAAGAAGGGAGGAAGTGCGGAAGGAAAGAAGGGAGGAAGTGCGAAAGGAATGGAGGAAGGAAGGAAAAGAGAGAAGAAGGCAGGGCTAATGGAAGGAAAGAAGGGACGAAGGAAAGAAGGGATTAGAGTAGCAAAGCTGGCTAGGGAATTCTGGGAGTTGAAGTCCCCACATCTTCAAAAGCTGGTCTAGAAAGCTCCTCATTATCTACCCTCCTCTAATCTTCACAGGGCCTCCCTTAGCCAATGGGTCTGCCATAACCCGTAATTGCAGATGTCTTCCTTCCTTCCTGGTTGTGGCAGCGTTTGCATACCGATGGAGCTCTTTTATTTATTTAGAGAATTTGCATGATGCCTTAATGGCTCAGAGCACTCAAGAAATACAATTAAAACCAGAGTGTTGTTTTAAAGCAAACCGTAAACATTACTTAATAAAAACAGAAACACTATATAAAAACCATGCATATTAAAACGGTTAAACCTAATTAAAAGGCCTGGGTAAACAAATAGGTTTTGATCCCTCTTCTAAATTGGAGCATCTATCCAGATTTCCTCCTTAATCCAGACTCCCTATCCACAGTCCCTGTGAACCAGTGGTGAGTTGCTATCGGTTCTTCCCGGTTCTTGCGAACCGGTAGTGGAAATTTTGAGTAGTTCGGAGAACCGGTAAATACCACCTCTGCCTGGCTCCGCCCCCAATCTATTCGCTGCCTCTGAGTCCCAGCTGATCGGCTAGAAGGAAAAAATCAGGGCTCACTTGATAAAGAAGAGAGAGAGAGAGAGAAAAAAAAAACAAGACACCGTGGCTTTAAATTGAGAAGCCGAGAAGCCTCCCAGCTGATCGGCTAGAATTGATCTGCTCCTTGTAATACGCCACGCTCGGTGGTAGATTGGCAATTAAGGCCAAGCTGCCTGAAAGCAGTTTCCGATGCTCTCGATGGTGGCAGAGCGGCAAAAAACTGTTTAAATCTTGCCGTGGCACTTCAAAGGGCCGCCCTACAGCTGATCAGCGGTAAAAGGCAGTGCGGTGGTAGACCGGAACGCTCCAAAAACAAATGGGTAGACCGGTACGGCTCTGCAAGCAGTTAAAAGCCTGGTAGACCAGTAGCTCTGCTCAATCCTAAAGAATTGTTTGTCACATGACCATCAAACCACGCCCGCAAAATAAGCCACGCCCACAGAACCGGTAGTAAAAATATTTAGAACCCACCCCTGCTGGGGACCCCTCATCTTGGGTGGGTCCTCATGCAGGGGTGAAATGCTACTGGTTCGCATCCAGTGGTGGGTTGCTCCCGGTTCGCACCGGTTCGCAAGAACCGGTAGTAAAAATTTGTAGTAGTTCGGAGAACCGGTAATAACATTGGCTGGCCACGCCCCCAAACCGATCCCCGGCCCAGCCGCTGCTGGCTTACCCCGCCCACTTCATCAGATGCTTTTCTTTTCTTTTTTTTTACTTTTAAAAGCATTTTTTCTACAACCTCTTCGGTCGAAAAAATGCTTTTAAAGGTTAAAAAAAAGCCTCTGATGATCACGCGGCTCAGCTGGGATCGTCAGAGGCTTTTAAAAGCATTTTTTTCTACAACCTTAAGAGGTTAGTCATCACTGGGATAGGTTGTGTTGATGTTGTGAAGGTGAGAGAAGGTGGCATGCCCCAGCCTTGAACTGATACCCTCTTAAATTGTTCCAGGGTCCCACTGGATTTTTATCAAACCAAACCCTCTTGTATTTTTTTTTTTTAATAAAACAGAACAGAGAATTCATTACATCAAAAGAAGAAGGAGAAAAGAATTAATACACAAAGCCACGCTTCTCTTATATGTATTCATGTTGTGTTATTCAATTAAATGATTAACCAAGTTATTAACTTTTACGTTGCTTAACAAGAAGAGAACCATAAAAAAAATATTAAATGAGTTATGTATATTCCACATTTCTAAATGGCTCTCCAAATGGATCCGCTGGGGGTAAAATGCTTGTTTAAATATAATTCTGCTCCATACAGAAGTCCCAATCGAGATATGTCCAATAGACGATCGGGAGGTCTCTGTTACCGGATCTTATAAGAAATGATTCTTAACCATTCTTAGTGAATGATGTTTTGGTCAGATTGCTGCTATCAGTGAGATGTTTTTTTTTTTTCTGATGGGAATTTGCCCTCCTGTCCTTTAAGATCTCTAGAGAAGACTTGATCTTCTTTGGATACCCGTTCAGATCCTTGAAAAGGACTAACAGATGCCTCCTCAATCATCTCGAGATGTTTTTTCAAGATAAACCTTCCTAAATGCCTATGGAGATTCTCCGTCGTCCAGGTCATGGTTGTCCCAGAGGTGCTTTTTCAAGAGGCAACTGGATTTTCTGGATTTTCTTTGAAGACGTTTTGCTTCTCATCCAAGAAGCTTCTTTAGCTTCTTCGTCTTCAAAGCCGAAGAAGCTTCCTGGATGAGAAGCGAAGCATCTTCAAAGAAAAACTTCGGGATAAATCTTCCTGGCTCTTTCTCCTCCTCACCTCCTGAGACATAGCATCCATTCTCCTGACCATCCTCCTTACTGTTGTGACCCAGGCCCAAGCAGGTAGTATTAGACGCAAACAGTTCCAAAACAAACAGATTTTATTAGAACAGCTGAGAATTAACTTATTCTCAGCGTAGTCCAAACTAAATCAAAATGAACTCTTCATAACACAGATTCTTCAGTCTAATCACCAACCTTGGTATAATTAGGCAAACTGCCAAAGGCTTCTCTTGGCAAAAGTTCAGAAGCAGAAGACGCCGACAAGAGATAAGTGCAGCAAAACAAGAAATAAATCTATCAACATCGTTTTCCGACAAAGAACCCAAGAGCCGTTGCTGGTCTTTTAAGCCTTATGGGAGGGGCCAATCATCTCTTGGCCTTACTCCTGAGTCGTCCTTTTTGCTTTAGCTGCTCTTGCCTTCTGGCAGCTCTGCGCATGCGTGCACTAGGAATAGGCTCCTCCTGTTCCTCTGCCTCTCTATTGTCAGCCTCTGGAGCCTCCGAAGTCTATACATCACTCCCCGATGGCCCTGGCCCTGTCTCTGCCTCTGATGCAGAGCCCTCATCCGGGCCTTCCCCAGCCTCCAGGACTGGCCCATGTTCCTCCCCAACCTCCTCACTGTCCGACTCCTCTGTCAGCTCCACAGGCTGCTGGCGGACCACAACATTTGGTGAGCTTTGAACATCTTTTCATTTTCCTCTAAAGCAGGGGTCCCCAAACCTGGCAGCTTTAAGACTTTAAGCATAACCGGCTGGAGAATTCTGGGTGTTGGAAGTCCACCAGTCTGAAAGCTGCCAAGTTTGAAGACCTGTGCTCTCAAGCTTTCTTTAAAACGCGGCCATCCTCAGAACCAAACCCAGAAATATAACTTCAGGTCCAAATCCATCCAGACTTTTTATGCCTTTCATCGACGCCACTCAACGCCGCCGTCTTCTCTTCAGCCTCCGGCTGACGTGGCTGATTCCATCGAAAATCCTCTGAACATTGATTCTCCGGCCTGAGCCAAATTGCTTTCTCCTAACCGCCCCTGGTTTTTGTTTTTATTTGAATTCAGGAGCTGCCTATGCATTGCGGTTGTGTTGATTTTCTTTGTTCAAACGCCGCCCCCCCCCTTCCTGTCTCTTGGAGCCCACCCGCTGCCTTTGCAAAGGGCAAGCTGGCCCAATTTCCGAGGTTGAAGGACGGACGTCTCCGGATCCTCTTTCCGTTGCGGTGCTTTGTCCTTTCCCATTAAGTGAGCCATCTGGCTAGGTTAGGCCTGTCCGTGAATGAAACGGCACTGGGGCTCCTGGAGTGTGGGTCACAGCGAGGGACGCCTGTACAAAAAGGTCTCGGGCTATTGACGAGGCCGTTCTCCCGGGAGGGAGGCCCGCCGGCCGGCTCGCCTTTAACACATGTCTAAGTCAGGGCTTGCTGAGCAGATGGTTACGTCTTCGGGTAGACAGGTGACCATATGTTTAGATCTTTGTTAATGGAGTCTGTAATCGTAAAGTAAAAAAAAATAAAACACCTTGTGAGTTCAGCAGGCATGGATGTCTTAACTCGGCTGGCTTCTAGCTCTGTTGTTTGTGAGCTTCCCAGTTTGGTCCTTTGACACTCACTCTCTCCTCCTCTTCCTCCTTCTCCCTCTCCCCCTCTCCCTTTCCCTTTCTCTCCCTTTCCCTTTCCCCCTCTCTCTCTTTTCCTCTCCCTTTTTCTCCCTCTCTCCCTCTTCCTTTCTCTTCCTCTCTCCCTCTCCCTTTCCCTCTTCCCGTTTCTCTCCCTTCTCCTTCCCCTTTCC
>WNWU01000069.1:1154645-1164713 GCA_012654045.1 Ptyas mucosa
AGCATAGCATAGCATAGCATAGCATAGCATAGCATAGCATAGCATAGAGGAGAGGAGAGGAGAGGAGAGGAAGTTGGAAGGGACCTTGGAGGTCTTCTAGGAGGGACCTAGGAAACCCTATGCCATCGTGGATAACAAATGGTACCAAAATGGCTCACATCAGACTGTTGGGCTTAGAGAGAAAAACTTAGAGAGGGGGGACCTCTTCCAAGGTTATTAGTTACAAGTGTTTAATATTTATGCACATTTCCACCTGGGAGATTCCCTCGTTTTCATTATTACTTGAGTAGCACAGAGTGCGATCCTTCCTAGTAAAGGATGGGCTAATTTGCATTTTTCCGGTCCTGGGACAAGAAAAAAAAAGTAAAACCTGGACCATCCATCTTTTGGAGGAGAGAAAAAAAAAAGCCTGTTGTGATTGCAATGGGCATATGAGCTGGGCTAAGCTTTCTGCTAGCCAAGATAATAATGAACAGGCCAAATACAGCTACAGTTCTGGCCAGACCTTTGGCAAGAAGGCACTGGAGGGGAAAAAAATAAAAATAAACTAAACAGCAGCCACTAAATCACAGCCAAAGCTGCTTTAGCATAAATCTCCGTCTATCCGTCCTGCAAGGCAACCTTAACGTTGGTTCCAATTAATGGAAGATTTAAGTAAAAGGAACGCCTGCATTAAAAATAATTTACAATTTCTTCCCTATCCTAGTACAGGCAGTACTTAAGAGCAGTGGTGGGTTGCTACTGGTTCGCCCCGGTTCGGCAGCAAACTGGTAGCGGCAACAGCAGAAGGCTCCGCCCACTCGCCTGGATGTCTCTGCGCATGCGCAGAAATTTATGTACATGCGCAAAAGCGTCGTACGTGAGCATGGCCGTGCCCACGAGCGAATCGGTGGCAATAGGATTTGAAGCCCACTACTCCTTACGACCCCAATGGAGCCCAACATTTATGTCACTAAGTGAGACTTTTGTGAAGTGAGCTTTGCCCCATTTCTCGCCACCGTTGTTAAGTGAATCAGCGCAGTTGTTAAGTTAGTCACCCGGTGGCCAAGTGAATCTGGCTTCCCCACCGATTTCGCTGGCCAGAAGGTCTCAAAAGGGGATCAATCACGTGACAACCCCCCCGCCCCCGGGACACCGCAACCGTCGTAAATGCGAGTCAGCTGACAAGCATCCGGATGGAAATCGCGCGACGTGAGGCTGCCGAGGTCATATAAGTGGGGGGAAAAATGGTCGTAAGTCACTTTTTTTCAGCCCCGTTGTAACTTCAAACGCTCACTAAGCGGATGGTTGTAAGTCCAGAACTCCCTCTACGTCCAGCAAAATGGCACAAATCTTGCAGGGGGGAGGGAAACCAACAAACCCAAATTAGATTTTATTTTGCAATGTTGGAGGAAGATTTAGAGCCGCGCAGCAGCACTCCCGCGCCGGTGAGAAGAGGATTGTTAAATATTTATCGCGTCCGAGAACTCGCCGTTAATATATATACACATATATTGTCTGAGTTAGAGACTTGGATCAAAGTAGCGCAGTTGCTGACTTCAGCTGATCTCAGCCCTAGTGTGGATTTTTAGTAAGGTTTCTCTCTTCTCCCCTCCCTCCCTTCCTTCCTAGTGCAATTTTTCAAGTTAATACCAAATGTCACTCTATTTCGTTTCCAAATATAATCTCTAGAAGAGAACATTCCCCCCCTCCTTATTTTCAATCTCGGAGGTTAATGGATGAATTTATATTCCTTTCTCCCACTTGGGCCCCTAAATTAAGAGCCGTAATTATGAGAGGCCGCTCGGTGGAAAGGAATAGATGGACAGAGTTTGGAAGGGACCTTGTAGGTCATCTAGTCCAACCCCCACCCCCACCCCCCGCCCAAGCAGGAGACCCTACACCAAACCGGATGATCAGGGGACTACAATGAACGGTGGCAGGAACTGGGTGCATCTAGTGTAATGAAAAGAAGGACCAGGGGAGACATGATGGCAGCGTTCCAATATCTCAGGGGTTGCCCCAAAGAAGAGGGAGTCAAGCTATTCTCCAAAGCACCTGAGCGTAGAACAAGAAGCAATGGGTGGAAACTAATCAAGGAGAGAAGCAGCTTAGAACTAAGGAGGAATTTCCTGACAGTCAGAACAATTAATCAGTGGAACAACTTGCCACCAGAAGTTGTGAATGCTCCAACACTGGACGTTTTTAAGAAGATGTTGGATAACCATTTGTCTGAAGTGCTGTAGGGTTTCCAGCCTAAGCAGGGGGTTGGACTAGAAGACCTCCAAGCTCCCTTCCAACTCTGTTATTCTATTTCTGACAAATGGCAGTCCAATCTCTTCTTGAAAGCCTCCAGGGATGAGTCCGTGTAATGAATAGAGTCCTACGGGAAGACGGATAGTTCCCCTGATGGCAGAAGCTGCCCCCTTACTGCCCCTCCGTTCCTTTTGCTCTCCCCAAAGACAACCCCCCCTCCCCCATGAAGCTGTTTTTTGGGTTCCCATTAACAGTCTTTGCTCGCGCAATGGACGGGGGTGGGGGAAGCTTTCCGCTTGTCGTGGGAACCGTAAAAATGGCTTCCGATCTCCGACTACCGCAGGACTCCCTCCCTTGACTGTCAGGGTGTCCAGAGAAAGGGCTAGCATCCTCCTGGTCACATGATCAGAATTCAGGGGCTTGGCAACCAGCTCATATTTATGACGGTCGCAGCATCCCCGTGGTCATGCAATGCCCGTTTTGCGACTTTCTGGACAAGCAAAGCCCGATTCACTAAACATTCACCTAACTTAACCACGTTGGCAAAAAAGGTGCTACAATGGTGCTAAAGTTCACATTGCTGATGTCTCGCTTAGCGTCAGACATTTTGGGCTGGGCTGCTGTCTCAAGTAGAGGACTACTGGTAGCCTCCGATCCCCGACTTCTGCTGCCGTGGCGGTCACGCTGCAAAACTGTCGAACCAACTTTGCCTTTGGACACCGAATTCGCAGCTCCCCAGGAAAATTCCTCCAGCTGTCCGAAAGCTCTCCGACAAATCGCAACCGCGCCTGTAGACCATTGTTCGTTCAACAGAGGGAGGTACCTAACACATCGCCACGCTGTGAAGGAAGGTGCGAATTGTCACTCCCTTTACCGTCACCGCAAGCCAGGCGGAATAGACAAGCTGGCTCTTGTTGTCACGCAGTTACTTGCGCCAGCTTCGTAAACCCCCTTCGGCTTCCCTCCCTGCCATCCAGGCACAATTGCAGGGGCCCCAGCGATCTATTACGAAACCCCCCTCCTCCACGCCTCTTTCTCCAGAGGGAAACGGTGGGCAATTTATCTGCCCGTGTCAAGAGGACAGGTGGCAGCCGGGCACTCGGCCTTGAGTTCGCTTATCCCATGATAAATAGGCTGTTTACTGGGGCTCGTTCTTGGAAGCCTCCGAACTATAATAATAACAAACTTCGCTGCAACCTTCGGCTGCAAAGCAAAGGCGTGGGGCATGATAAATGGCTTCATGTGGGAACAGTGGGGTGGAATTGAAAATCTCCTGCTAGACTGCCTAGTTTCCCCCCTCGGATACCCCGTTCCCTGGAATTATCTTCAGCGCCAGTTTGAACCGGGCCGTCTACGATGAGTTGAGCTGAAAAAAGGAAGGGGGAAAAAAACAGCCCTCCGAGAATCCCAGTAATCATAAAATTGAGGACAGTATTTCTCGCTGTGATCATCTCACCGGCCAACCGGTATGAATTATGGGGTCTTTTTTCTTTCTTTCTTTCTTCCTTCCTTCCTTCTTTTCTTTCAAAGATATGAGAATGCAGGTGAGGGCAGATTTAGGAGGCAGCCAGGAGCTGAGTTTTCAATCCCCTTTAAGGTGCTCTTTGAAGAATTTCTGGACCTTTTCCCAGTGTCGTTTCTCCTGCATGATGCCTTCTACATACTTAGATAGCCCATCTTGGCTAACCTTCATCTGTTCCTGTAGTTCCATTTCCAACTAGTTGCTAATCCAAGCCTGGTTCCTTGGTGGTCGGCCAGCTGCCATTTCCTACCTGCTCTGTCCATGGAGTCAAATACATGCATACATTATTACCTCTAGCGCTGAAGCCATCCTCCCTGCCTTTGGGCCTCATCCTGCAGAGTGGCATTAAGATGCTGCCAGAGCCTCCCATTGTCTTGTCGAAGGATATTGTATGCTAATGCTTTATTTCCCCCGGGGCCTTAGGCACAGGCTTCAGGATGTGTGTTCTTGGGTTTGCATCTCTAATTCAGGCACGTTGTTTGTTGTTTTTCCACTTGCGGAGAAAGCTCTGCATTGTGACCCTGGCTTTTTTGTTCTTATTTCAAGAAACTAGAGAAGATTAGTTTTGCAGGATCCAATCTCGGTCGGTCAACGGGACCAGAGCAGGGGTGAAATGCTCCCGGATCAGACCGGATCGCTCGATCCGGTAACGATTTTTCCCTGTGGTTCGGCAATCCGGTAGCGATCACCACCCGGATGTCATTACTTCCTGGTTTTAACCAGGAAGTAATTTTTTTAACCCTCTGCACATGTGCAGAAGATGTGCGCTCACACGTGACTCGTGTGCTTCTGAACCAGTAAGGAAGGTAAGTAGAATTCACCCCTGGACCAGAGGTTTTGTCTTCCAAGCTTTCGGACTCGTGCTGGAGTCCATCCTTGGGGAACTTCCCTCTGGCAGACTGTGTTTTGGGCTAGTCTTTGTGTGGCATTTATATGGGGTGTGTGGTTTTTTTAGTTGTTGATTGGGGTGTCGATGGCTGGCTAGTAAGCCGTTGGCTGTTGACATGCATTCAAATTTTGCAGCTACTAAAGATTGTTGGACGAACAGGCACAAAAAAACAGTCAGGGAAGCACAAGCAAACGACAGCCAACAACAGACTGGGGTGTGGATGGCTGCCTATTAAGTCGTTGGCTGTTGTTTCCTTGTGCTGCCAAGCCCTCGCCTCCTAAGTATTTGCTAAGCTGGGGGGTAAATCAGCATTCCTGTTGACTGACTAGAACAGGGGTCTGCAACCTTAAACACTCAAAGAGCCATTTGGACCCGTTTCCCACAGAAAAGAAAACACCGGGAGCCACAAAATCCTTCCCGTGCCTGACTATTTCTTGAGCAGCCACAAAACTAGCATATGTAGTTAGATTAAACTGTTCTGTTTTCTTCTGAAACTTTCCTTTTCTTGGATTTATCCATGGTTGGCCTACCGGGGGTTGAAAAGCTCAATAAATTGCATGCCAGCGGGAATTGCACATTGGCGGTTGTGACGCATATTTTGAGTGACAGGGAGCCGCAGAAGAGGGGTGAAAGAGCCACATGCAGCTCCAGAGCCACAGGTTGCCGACCCCTGGACTAGGGAACCGTTTCCCAGGCTTCAATCACTTCCCTGGCTGTTTTTGTGCCTGCTCGCCCAACAATCTTAGTAGCTGCAAAATTGAACGTATGTCCTTATCTGTTGCAATGCGAAGCTACCAGTGACAAAAAAGACCTAATTTTTGTCAAGGTTGGGTGGGGTGAGAAGGCCAGTTGGAGGTAGAGTGTGACATCGAAGGAATTTCGTAACTTTTAATAGGAATGATCCAAAGTTCGATGTAAAATCTGCCTAGGCACTATCAGAATTTATTTCATCAGAATTTATTTAAGACTTGTGGAGGCAAAAGACCTCTTTTAAAAATCATTCCAGGAGAGACACACTTAATCCTTCAGTAAGGAACAGCTGAAACTCTATTATCTTCTCCAAATGTGTCTTCCACGGTTGATGATTCATTGAAAAGCACGGAAATCTGTGCCTTGCATCTCACATTGCAATCCAAAGGTAAGTCAGATAAAACAGCTTGGCGGATTCCCACAGGTGTCTGACAAAACCCATAGCGGTATCAAAATAGCATCATGTGAATCACAACATCATCGGGGCAAATGGCATCTGACACACATTAGAAGATGGTTTGCTCCCCCTTTTCAACCCTTCCCCAGACACCCACAAGTATTCTACTCACACCTAAAGCAGGAGCCTTTTTATTTTTGAGCCGTACTCTGGAATCTTGCTCTTCCTTCGAAGTTTCCTGAATTATTTTAATGAGGTTGCTCTCATCTCTGAAAGGGATAAGTGTGATTCCTGAAAGTGGCGGTGAAGAAAGCTTTGGTCTTCTGGGCCTCTTAATTTCATTCAGTGATTTCATATAATTTACCCGTTATGGTATGGGCTAAGCATAAGTTTAGACCAAGAAGTCATTCCTCTAATTTTCAAGGTCCCGACTTAATAATAGAGATTCACGAAGGTCTATCAACCTGTTATGGAGTGTTTATTGGTTGTTTTTAAGGTCTGTCAACCTTAATAATAGTGTTTATTGGTTGTTTTTGTCCCAAAGGTGCTTTTTCAAGAGGCAACTTTATTTAATTATTTATTTATAATGCAATTTATATGCCACCCTATCTCCAAGGACTCAGAACTGGACTTTCTGTTTTTTCTTTGAAGACATTTCGCTTCTCGGATGAGAATGATAAGCAAAATGTGTTCGAAGAAAAACCAGAGAGTCCAATTGCTTCTGGAAAAAGCATCTTTGGGACAACCATGACCTGGATGACAGAGAATCTCCATAGACATTGATTATTTTTATTTAGCAGGAGGTATCAACCCAGCTACAATAGCCCGGAGTGATTAGTAAACCAAAACATGATGCCTTGTTCAACGAATTATGGGCAATATCAACCCCATAATATGACTTTGCAGTCCGTTTCACTTTAAACCATGCGACCGACCATCCCATTGTCTTCATCTCATACTTCATGGGTATGGAAGGCTTATTTGTGTCTCAATGTCCGGTGACCACACCAAACAAAGCTAACTTCCCACCTGTCCTCTTTATTTTGTAGCTGGAGGTAGAACTTCAGATGCTGAAGAGACAAGCGTCCACCGTAGAGCCCAGCAACTTCCTCGCCAAAGAAGAGCTGGATACGCTGAGGTAAATGTCCTCCCTTCTACTCGTAGTGATAGAGCTGAGGAGAAAGAGATGGAGTCAAGTCTCTTCCAGCTCCATAACTGCTCCTAGAAGAACTTCTGTCCCAACCTGGGGATCAGTATAACATCAGTATATCATAATCAGATACTGATTATGATTACAATGACGATGATAACCAACATTCAGGGTCTTGGTAACTTTCCCCACCGCTGTGATGTTAATAGACAAAAAAAAAACACATGTTGAAGGACATCAGTAATGCGTGGTGAACTTTCAGACAAATGCCACGGGATCCCGCCCAGGATAACGCCCCTCCACCCCAAACTAGCAAGGATCCCAGACCAGGATTAATGACTTTGGAAGCCAGAGAGAGAGAGAGGTCTTACCGAATCCATAAGCATTCTTTGTCTTTTCAAGTTCTGCCATCCACTAATTAGATGAACTCGGATGCCACTTATAGATGATGGATTACTTTTCCAATTTATGGCGTGCCGAGTTGACAGGTAGATTGCCTCTTGAAATAAAATTATCCGGCTTTCATTTTGAGAGTTAGCAGGGCGGGGACCCTCCTGAAGCAGCGGGAGTTCGGTGAAAATGTATACAATTTGCACTGCTGACATTTTAAACTTTGAAATAGTGGCGGATGTCTGTAGCTTGGGTGCAGGATGAGGGTGAAGGTTCGTTCTCCGAGCTCGTGGGTTGATTTCCTCCCCTGATGTAACCTCCCCGTCACAAAACCCATCACAAGACTCTCACTTGACACAGCCACACCTGGCCCAGGGGTGGGGCTGCTGGGGGTTCGGGAGAACCTCTAGCTAAGATTCTGTGCAGTTTGGAGAACCCACAAATCCTACTCCTGGCTGGCCCCGCCCACCCCTCTCCTCCCAGGAGTCCCCACGCGGCCCGTTTTGGATGCAGGTAAGTGTAGGGCGCACACGGAGGCTCAGGGAGGGCGAAAAACGGGCCTACCGGAAGTTCAGGAAGGATGGAAACGGGCTCATTTCAGGCCTCCAGAGGGCCTCCAGAACCTGGGGAGACCGTTTTTGTCCTCCCGGCGGCTCAAGAAAAGCCTCCAGAGCCCGGGGAGAGCAAAAACACCCCACCAACCACCATCACCCCCGCCGTGGTGTAGGAGGCCAACTAGGCCACGCCCACCATGGCCACGCCCACCCAGCAACTGGGCAGAGAACCCCTTGCTAAAATTTTTGAAACCCACCCGTGACCTGACCCATCACAAGACCCTACTGACCACACGAAGCCCATGGAATGGAATGGAATGGAATGGAATGGAATGGAATGGAATGGAATGGAATGGAATGGAATGGAATGGAATTTTTTATTGGCCAAGTGTGATTGGACACACAAGGAATTTGTCTTGGTGCATAAGCTCTCACTGCACATAAAAAGAAAAGATACCAGAAAAGATCTAAGGAGAAGAAAACCCACACTGACATCCCCTAAACTCCGCTGAAGATGTTACCCAGCCTGGTAACGAAACGCCTGGAAACCAACCCACAAAGCTCGGAGAACGAACCTTCACCCTCATTTTAAATTTTCACAGCAGGTTGGGCTTGTTGCATCTTGCTCAAGGCAGTTCATATGGGGGTCTCTCTTCTTCTCCCACCACCACCACCACAGCAGCAGCCCCATCTCTGTTTGAGTCGGGAGAGACCTGGTTGTCCAGAGTCACTTGGTGAGGTCTCCGGTTATCAAGAAACTTGAACCTGGTATCAGACGCAAAGGAGCGGGACTGTACATTAAGTTGCAATTAAGTTACAAGGACCTGCTGCTCAGCCTAGACTCAAGAATCTAATCGACTAAAGTTCAAATTTGAATCAGCGCCAGATACGAGTCAACAGAATTCAAGGGGTTGCTTGTGGCAACGCAAGGACTCCAGGCTTCTGACACGTTTAACTCCACCTTCCAGCTTAGCCTGCCTTTCTACACTTGGGTTTCCACAGTGCAAATCAGTGGTGGGTTGCCCCCCCACCCCCGGGTTCGGACCGGTTTTATAGAACCGGTAGTAAAACCAGCGGGAAGCTCCGCCCATCAACCCCGCCATCATCAGAACGCTTCTGCGCATGTGCAAAAGCTTTTGCGCTACTATTGCAAACCGGTAGTAAAGATAGGTAGAATCTACCCCTGGTGCAAATCCATCTTAGCTCCGATGCCCTACTAGCAGATGTTCTCCAAGCCTATTCCCAAAGCGGGAAACGGCTTTTCTCTCCCAACAGGCAAAGAAAAGAGATTTTGTAAATTCTCACCCGTTCAGTACCCTAAATAGTTATCTCCGGCTGATGTTTCAGACAGTTTACATTCATGGCAAAGGTAGTTGATTGATGATTTAAAGGCCAAACAATTCATCGCTCATCGACCCTCTGACATGCTTTGTGCTTCCGTTCTGTAAGGCCTGGAGAGGAATTAAAATGCACTTATACACTATCATTTGTGTTTTTGGCATCACGCGTGACATCTCGGTGTGCAAGCACTTGGGGGACGCGGCCACCCTGCGTCTAACCCACTCACCCTTTTCCTTCTGGTTCAAAAGCTCGAAGTTTTCCATTCTCTGCCGCTTGGCACTGATGGACTTCTCCAAGTCATCTTATCTATCTCCTCCTGTTAGGCCATCAGCCTTCCTGATTGATGGTAGCTTATTTGCTTATTATTTTTACTGGCTGCCTTTTGAGCAGAGATAATAAGCACAGATAAGGAGGAATGGCTTGAGATCTGTTGGTAGCATCGGTGAGATCTCAGCAGGAAAACAGCAGCCCTTCTATCGTGCGCAGTTCTTGGATAAGGGAGAAATGATAAAACACCGTTCCAAAAACGGGTACAGAAGCCCCGATAAAAGCTATGGCAGAAGTTGATAATTCTTCTAAAGGGGCATAGCTGAGCCCATAATGTAAAGCAGTGTTTTTCAAACTTGGGAACTATCGGTAGACTTCAAGTGGTGAAATCCAAATTTTTTTTGCTACCGGTTCTGTGGGCGTGGCTTGGCGTGGTGTGGCGTTATGGGCGTGGCAGGGGAAGGATACTGCAAAATCCCCATTCCCACCCCACTCCAGGGGAAGGATACTGCAAAATATCCATTCTCTCCCCACTCCAAGGGAAGGATACTGCAAAATCTCCATTCCCTCCCC
>WNWU01000069.1:1171930-1186299 GCA_012654045.1 Ptyas mucosa
TTAAGTGGGAAGGAAGGGAAGGGAAGGGAAGGGAAGGGAAGGGAAGGAAGGAAGGAAGGAAGGAAGGGCCATGGTGGCGCAGTGGTTAGAATGCAGTACTGCAGGCTACTTCTGCTGACTGCCGGCTGCTTGCAGTTTGGCAGTTCGAATCTCGCCAGGCTCAAGGTTGACTCAGCCTTTCATCCTACTGAGGTGGGTAAAATGAGGAGCCAGATTGTTGGAGGCAAATCACTGACTCTGAAAACCGCTTAGAGAGGGCTGTAAAAGCACTGTGAAGTGGTATATAAGTCTAAGGGCTACTGCTATTAAGAGCTGTGGTGGTGCAGTAGTTAGAATGCAGTATTGCAGCCTAACTCATTTCTCACTGTCAGGAGTTCAATCCTGACCGGCTCCAGGTTGACTCAGCCTTCCATCTTTCTGAGGTCAGTAAAACGAGGACCCAGATTGTTGGCGTGCAATTGCCGACTCTGTAAATCGCTTAGAGTCGGTTGTAAAGCACTGTAAAGTGGTATATAAGTCTAAGTCCTGTTGCTATTGCCATAACTCCTTCTTAGTTCCACCAGGCCGACAAGGGAGGTCACGATTATTCCCATTTTGCAGGTGGGGATCTCAGTCTGAGAAGACAAGTGACTTGTCCACAGTCAACTGGTGGATCTGTTGGCCAAGCTGGAGTTTGAACTCTGTTCTTCAGGCGCAGAAGCAACTCCTTTCCTCCAAACCCTTTGGAGACAGAACGGATGCTCGCCGCTCACAACGATCGCGTCACAAGGGGACAACCTTACCCTGGGGACACGCCCACTATGACTCCGCTTCTTTTAACTCTTTGTTTGGAAGGAGACCATCGGAGGGCCATTTCCATAATTGCATTTGAGCAAGCTTGCACTTCAAGACGTGTCTTATTATTGCTCAAAACACTTGGACATCTCCATTTCAGTCCGTAGTTGAGTTGATAGCACTGGGAAGGAGTGTGTGCCTGCTTTGAGGTGTGGCCAACGTACATCTTAAGGACATGAACGTTGTAGAGCTACTGGCTGGAGAACATCATAAAGTTGGGCGACAGTGTGAAGCTTGGGGGCCAGAGTGTTGTGTTGTGGGAGTCTTTCTATCTAACCCCCGCCATATTAAATAAAAGGTCTGTGAAGGTCCCATCTAGCAGTAGACTTTGTTAAGATCAGGGTGCCAGAAGCTTCTATAATGGAACAGATGTTTGCTTTTCATGGGGAAGAGAATGAGCCATCTACACACAACACAAACGCACATACAAAACTCACAAGTGATCACGCTTACTCTTTCTTAAGGATATTCTTGGCTCATAACCGATGTTGTGGGTTACTGAGCAGAGTACCCTTTGAGTATACGCATGAAAAGCGACTGGGAGTAGTTGTGAACAATCACAGTTAACATACAAACGCACTGAGTTGTTGAATTCTTTTACTTTTAGAAAAAGTAAAGCAAAGTCCAAAACAATCCAAGTCATACACAGATAAGACGAGAGTTAAAAGATCAATCCAGGGATATTTCAAGTACAAAGTCTTCTTACCGGTTGTAGTCATACACAATAAAACAGTTCTTCTTGAGTTTCAAAACAGGAACAAGTTCAATATAAAACATTCAACAAATAGTAGAAAGCAACATGTAGCTATGATCAAACAGTGTACATTGGCTACAGAGCTTAAGTACATTGGCTACAGACCTTAGCCAATCAGGATACAGGATGATGCAATACAGTCTTAAAGCAATATAATGCCTTTCTGACTGCAAGCATACATTGTTGGTTTATATATTGTCTGACCAAATAGTTAGACAAATAACCATGTCCTAACACTCTTTCTGCTCTATGTAACTACTGCTTTCACACTGAGAACCCAGGTCTGCTTTGCCTTAAATCCAACCTCGTTCTGCTCAGAAGGGTCTTGTCTCTCTTCCTTCTCCCAGATGTGGCAGATGTAGAGTCCAAGGGCTGGAAGGGGACCTCAGAGGTCTTCCAGTCCAACCACACCCCCCCCCGCTCAAGGCACAAGACCTTATACCAGTGGTGAAATCCACATGTTTTTACTACCGGTTCTGTAGGCGTCGTCTGGCTTGTTGGGCGTGGCAAGGGAAGGATACTGCAAAATCTCCATTCCCTCCCCACTCCAGGGGGAGGATACTGCAAAATCCCCATTCCCTCCCCACTCCTGGAGGAAGGATATTGCAAAATCTCCATTCCCACCTCACACCAGGGGAAGGATATTGCAAAATCTCCATTCCCTCCCCACTTCTGGGAGAAGGATACCGCAAAATCTCCATTCCCTCCCCACTTCTGGGAGAAGGATACCGCAAAATCTCCATTCCTTCCCCACTTCAGGGGGAGGATACTGCAAAATCTCCATTCCCTCCCCACTCCAGGGGAAGGATACTGCAAAATCTCCATTCCCTCCCCACTCCAGGGGAAGGATACTGCAAAATCTCCATTCCCTCCCCACTCCTGGTGGAAGGATACTGCAAAATCTCCATTCCCTCCCCTCTCCAGGGGAAGGATACTGCAAAATCTCCATTCCCTCCCCAGTCTGGGGCCAGCCAGAGGTGGTATTTGCCGGTTCTCTGAACTACTCAAAATTTCCGCTACTGGTTCTCCAGAACCTGCTGGATTTCACCCCTGCCTTAATACCATCCCAGACAAATGGTTCTGCAGACTATTTTTGAAAACCTCCAACATTTTGAGTCCTTACTATTCCCCTGGGACTTTCACAACCAGAAGCATACGAAGAAAGGCACTTGGAAGGGAGTGTGAGCTTCACAAGCAGCATTAGCCAAAGGTCTTCGCTGTCTGATAGAAAACAATTCACTAGCTGAATAGCCACTCAAAAGCTAGTAGGCTCAATATATCCACTTTAGTCAACAGGCAGAAGTGGGTATTAAAGGCACCAAGGCCCGCTCGCTCAAGGGACAGATCAGAAGTCGTTACAGGTTAATCCTTGACTTACAACAGTTCATTTAGTGTTCTGCCCCAGCTACGGACCCCAAAGAACACAGCATACACAAAATTTGTACAAAACTTAAATTTACTAAAATAACTCCAATCAAAGGTTGTTAATAAACTTCCTTTACGGTCTACAAGAAAACAAAGATAAAGTCATCACAATCTTACTAAGGTTGGCCGAAAGCCCAGAAGCAATTTGCAGAGATCCAGGTGTGAAGGAGAATGAACTAAAGTTGTTCCCTACAACTTGTTTCAGTTGGTGTTCCTCCTTAAATAGGCTAAGGGAGTGGCCAATTAGCCCCAAGCCTTACTCTTGAGGAGACCTCCTCCTGAGGAGCCACTCCTGCACTTAATGTTTCACTTAGCAACATGAATTTTGGGCTCCATTGTGGCCGTGTCTTGACGATTACCTGCATACCTCTAGCAAATAAAACCAGAGGCAAAATAGAAGAAAATCCAGATTGTTTTCCAATTTGGGAGTGGAGATATATGCCAATTGCTCTAGGAAGTAAAACGAGAGACAAATAACGGGACGAACTACTTGTACCAGTTACTCCTTGACATAAGACACAACGGCGTCATTGTAAGAATTGAGGCTGCATCGCCACCACTTCAGAAACCGGGTTTGTTTTAATCTTGGTTAGCTTGGTTGTGCGAACCCAAATGCTTTGGTTTGTTTATGGGGCGACGTGTGACTCTCTCTCTTTGTATTGAGTTCAAGAATTGGGGTTTTATGGGCACATGCTGGTCTTTCCTGGGTGGGTTTTGGATTTCTTGGTGGCCTCCTTTCCAAGGTGCTCAAAGATTGGATCACGTTCAGTTCTTGTCTGCCTAGAGGACAAAGTTACTCGATGGCTTTGTGCCAATGCAGAGTGGGTGGCCTGGTCAGTTTAGAAAGCTGCTGGTTGTGTTTGGACAAAATGAAAATGTTGGTTTATTTTGTTATCTGTACCATGTGTGCCTTGGTGTGTCTGTGAGAGAGAGAAAGAGACTGTGAGTTCTTGTTAGAAATTCTGTATACAGCCCTACAGAACAAACAATGCACCGTCCACATGTGCTTTTCTGCTTAACTGCGAGAAGGAAGCAGGAAACTTTACTCAGAGAAAAGTCATGGAGTATACTATAGATGCAACTACAAACTTATAAATACTGATGTCTACTATCTCTACTGAATAGTGCGCTTGCACTCTCTCTGTCTCTCTGTCTCTCTCTGTCTCTCTCCCTTCCTCCCTCCGTCTCTCTCTCTCTCTCTCTCTCTCTCTCTCCCTGTCTCTGCCTCTCTCTCTCTCTCTCTCTCTCTCTCTCTCTTCCTGTTCCACCAAGATGGCTTCATTTGAAATTACCCAGATTTCAGACAAGGCATTGATTTTTATCTTGACACTTATTAGAGGTGAATCAAATCTTTCTTTTATTGCCAATTCCCACAGATTTGTGGGGGGGGGAGGGGGGGTGCGGCGCAAGGAATGACACCTCTGCTCAAAACGGGAAATCAAGAGCTCCGGAATGCTTTTACCAAGCAACGGCTTAGCGATGAAGCCTGTCACCTGTTCCTCCTTGAATTGGGTTGCTGTCTTCAGAAGGGAGATGAAAGTTGTGGGTTTGATGTTTTGATGCCCGGGTCTCCAAGGACCACTTTAGAACAGCTCTTAGTTCCTCAGCAAGTTACAAGCTCATTTGTTTCACATTTCATGTCACGTCCTTGACGGGAGAAGGTATCCATCCCCCCCCACCCCCAGAATAGAATAGAATAACAGAGTTGGAAGGGACTTTAGAGGTCTTCTAGTCCAACCCCCTGCCCAGGAAGGAAACCCTACACCACATCAGACAAATGGTGATCCAATATCTTCTTAAAAACTTCCAGTGTTGGAGCATTCACAACTTCTGGTGGCAATCCGTTCCACTGATTAATTCTTCTCACTGTCACGAAATTTTTCCTTAGTTCTAAATTGCTTCTCTCCTTGATTAGTTTCCAGCCGTTGTTTCTTCTCCTGCCTTCAGGTCCTTTGGAGAATAGCTGGACTCCCTCTTCTTTGGGGCAGCCCCTGAGATATCAGAAGACTGCTATCATGTCTCCCCTGGTCCTTCTCTTCATTAAACTAGACATGCCCAGTTCCTGCAACCGTTCTTCATATGTTTTAGCCTCCAGTCCCCTAATCCTCTTTCTTGCTGGACTGGTGTACTCAGGATCTGAGCGAGGTTGTGGTTTTCGCTGGGCGAATTGGAAAGGGTCGAGCCGTTTGTAATTGGCAGAAGATAACGCTGTTAGCTCAGCCTTGAAGGAACCAGACCGGACACTCCGAAGGACAACGGTGGCATCTGCCTCTTGACAGGGATGGTACATACCTCCCTGCTTTTATTTTAATTGCTCGAGTCCGCTCTTCGAAGGGAAGGAACCTGAGACCATGCCTCTGCTCTTTCCTGATCAAACTCTTTTGAATCTTGGATAAGATGCCTCGGTGACGCAGTGGTTAGAGTGCTGTACTACAGGCCACTTCTGCTGACTATCGGCTGCCTGCAATTTGGCAGTTCGAATTCCACCAGGCTCAAGATTGACTCAGCCTTCCGTCCTTCCGAGGTGGGTAAAATGGGGACCCAGATTGTTGGGGGCAAGAGGCTGACTCTGTAAACCACTTAGAGAGGGCTGTAAAGCACTGTAAAGCGGTATATAAGTCTAAGTGCTATGGCTATTGCTATTGGAAGCTTCAACCCACCCAGGAAAATAGGACAAAGACACAGGTTAAAGAACTCCTTGGTGCGCTCTGAGCTCAGCCTTCCAGGCATATTTTGTGTGTGTGTGTGTGTGTGTGTGTGTGTGAGACTTAGGATACACAACATCTATGCAGGAAGAAAGTCAACCGGCAGGTGCTTTGCTCCTCTAATTGAATTTAGGAAATCTATTTATAGGTTCATTTTAGTGACTGTTCAATGTTACAACGGCCCCGGAAACAAGTGACTTACGACCGTTTTTTTTTTTTTCAAAATTGCGACCGTCGCAGCATCACGTGATCCAAATCCAGAGGCTTGGCAAGCCGGTTCAGAGTTATGACCATTGCTGCATCCCGAGGTCACATGATCCCCTTTTTACGACCTTCCAACAAAGTCAGTGGAGAAGCCGGATTCGCTTAACAACCACGTCCCTTGCTGAACGTAACTGCAGTGATTCTCTTGAGAGGTGTGGCGAGAAAGGTCGTAAAACGGTGCCAAAAGTCACTTAATGAATGTCTCGCTTAACGACGGAAATCTGGGACTGAATGGTGGTCGTATGTTGAGGCCTAAACAGAGAAGGACGATAAGGCTGCACTGCCCGTTATCCAGACCTCTCTCTCCCCTCATTTTTGTAACTAGTTGTCCGTTGTGACGCACTCACACACTCCCGATGCCTTCCTTCCATCTGCAGAGAAGGAGAGAGCGAATAAGAAGAGGCTCACATGATTTAACCTGGCTTTGGAATCAATCACACACTAGCAGCCGTCCAGAAAGAGGACGCAGGAAAGACTCAAATTGGCCCTTCAGGGCTCGTAGCTTCATTTCATTTCATTTCATTCCATTCCTTTTATTTCATTTCTTCATTCTGTTTGTATCCTTCCCGTAATCTAATTGACTCACGGCACTTCATTTGCTCTGGAGGAACCTAATTCAAGATCCATATTCACTCCTAAATAAAATAAAAAGGTTCCGGTGTTTTGTTTTTTTTTTCCCCTGAGTCATTTGGAGGCTCGTTCGTTGAAATACAGCTCACCGCTGACACCTTGAAGCCTTTTCCTTGTACTGAATATCTCATTCTGGTCTCACCTGCGACTTCGGCATCTCACGCGGCTGGGAATCGACGTAGGCACTCACCTTGCTAAAAATAATCGCCGGTGGAATTTCATGGCTCTGGAATAAGTGTGGAGGGGAATATTAATCTTAGGTGTTGGGGACGGCAGCTGACGTACAGGGATGGAGGCGGTTGGAGAGGCCTGTTGAGGTTCCTCAGGATTTAGATCCTGCGTAAAGTCGGCTTGCCTTCAGAAGTTGTGGCTGCTCCATCACTGGAGGGTTTTAAGAAGAGACCAGACAGCCACATGTCTGGAATGTCAGGGGTGTCAGGGCTGCCTCCGCTCAATTCCTAGGAAAGAAAAACCCTGGATTCCATAGATTTAGAGAAAATGTACTTTTACTAGGAAAGAACTGAAATGCAGCAAAGGTCAGGCGAGATCTGAAGCAAAATGCATGCGAAGAAACACATTGAAATAAACCCCAGAGGTCAATCCTCCAGTAGTGAGGCACCCAGAGTTCAATCATCAGCAGGAAGATGTTTTGGGAAAGTCTCTGTGCTCCTCTTCCATGCATGTCAATCCCAGGAAGGTTGGCCTTGAAGACGGTAAATAACCCAAGATGGCCTCCCTGAGTCCAGGCCTCCTGATCACTTCTCAGAAATTCCATTTCCACCTTTTGCACGCTTCCCCTCCCAAATGCCCACTGCTTCCCCCCATCTCCCCACCGTTTCCATGGCAGCTGGCAGCAAGCTTGAAAGAAAGCAAAGATGCAGGTTGACGTCTTATCTCATGTTCTTATGCTGAAGCAGGGGGTTGGACTAGAAGACCTCCAAGGTTCCTTCCAAACTGTTTTGTTATTCTGTTCTCTTTATCTGTCCTGCTAAATTTATGGAATGATCTGTCATTCAGTACCTTCACAAGTCTGGGCTGAGTTGAAGATTTAAACAAAATTAATAGTTGGGCGGTTAGAAGAATTAGTGGCTCAGTGTTTCTTTCTCCTGTTTGGCTCCAAACCTGGTATTAGCAAGTGATGAAACCAATATTGATGTTGGTTGAGAACAAGTGTGTATAACAACTGATTGCCTTCAGGTTCTTGGCTTGTGAGAGACAGTTTGAATTATGCCTGGGGGCTCCATCCACCTCCTCCCACCCACCCACCCCCAGTCTCTTGCCACCCCCTTGGTTACTGACACCTCACTGCAGGCAGCATTGATTTTTCCTTCATCCCTATAAAAGTTTGTCGCATGGATATTACTCACTGCTCAGATCTTTACAGCTCATAAAAAAAAAATCTCAGGTTACGGAAAGACTAGAAGTTTTGTGAGTCCCTGGGTGGTGGCACCCCGTGCACCCTAAAACTTTGTCCACTTTGGGAGAATTGAAAACCACGGCGCTTAACAGGGGAAGTGGAAGTTAAAAGGATTGAAACCACAGGGGACTCTAGGAGAAGAGCAGCCAAAACTGGAGGTAGGAGTTAAACGTGTCATTAGCTTAGAGTCCTTACGTTGCCACAAGCAGTGTAGGTCCAGACCCCTTTAATTCTGTTGACCGTTATCAGATATGAACTTTAGTTGACTTGATTCTTATCTAGAAGCTTGAGCAATACATCCAACTTAACATATGGTCTTGATCCTTGGCTCGTGATGGGGGCCACGTTCTCCCAAATTCTTCCCGGGCTTCCGTTTAAGGTTCAGCGGAGTAGAACCGATGAAATGGTTGGCTTTTCTGCACTTGCATCTTGGACCCTGAGAACATGCCGTTGTCCTCCAGCTTGACCTCGCTTGAAATTGCTTGGCCGAACCATATCCTGCCAACCTTCTCCTCCCCTGCTCATCCCCCCTTGAAGGGAAGCGGGGAACTTGAATTCTGGATGGAAAGGAGCGATCAAATCACGACTGCTCAGCCAAGTGAGAGGAAAACGCTTCTCAAGAGTGCTCACTTAGTCTTCATTTCTTCAAGCAGTCCTCTGTTTACAAGGCCAACGATGGCTGGTGAAGTGGTTCTCTATGCAAATGCAGCCCACTTCCTTCTCTCCTTGGCTCTTCAGAGAGGGAGTGTGATTACCCGGGACACGGCACAGAGATAACACAAAAAGCTGGTAGTTTCCTTTATTGCTCCAAATTTCCCCAAACGCTGCCACGATTCTGGCAAGTCCCAGAGCAAAGTGATGACAAACCCCCCACACACATACCTCAAGCAGCCTCGGGCTTCAAATAGTTCATCCCAGCACTGTCTACACCAAGGCTACATAGCAATAAATCCAGCAGGGCAAATCAAGGAGTTCAGGAAGCAAAGGATTCGGTTAATTAGTCCAGAAAACCAGAAAGAATGCAAGGACTCTTGGGAAGTTCCAAACGTCGGCACTCAACACTTCAGGAACTCAGTGTTTATTCCCGACAAATGCCCCTCCCCACAGCGTCTCCTTAAGTCTCATTCCCCAGGTGTGCCTTGTGAAGATGGGCGGGGCACTCTTTTCCTGAAGAGTAGCCTATTCAGTCTGCGCTGTTCTCACCTTCTCTCCACTCTCCATGTTCTCGGATCAGGAGTGGGTGGTCCTTCAGGTCCCAGGGCTGCTTCAAGGAAGATTTGTTTTCAAATCAGAGGCACATTTTGATTTAACGGGCTCCATATGCTTCCGAAGGAACTTGGTGTAGTTGAGACAACTTCTAGTGTGCTTGCAACCGGTCGATGGAGTGAAGAACGCTGCTCAGAAGCATCGGTCCGTATGAGATGGCGGGGGAAGTAAGCAACATGGTCTTGAAAATTTCCAACATTACGAACGGTACATGATATACAATAATTTATTTTGCCATTGCAAGATACTCTTCTTTGGTAGACCCCGTGACATTTCCCAAAAATATTATTTTAGCTGGATTCCGTCCAAGAGACAATTACTTTCCTCCCTCTTTATCACACCTGTTAGAGAAGGTTGCAAAACCACACAGTAATACACATTATTAGGATTTTCTCTGATACCGGATTGAAAATAATGCTTGCGGGGGATTGCTTTCACTCTTTTGTTTGTCTACTACGAGATATTTTTATGACTTTTCTCTTGTCTACCCTACTTTTCAAATCCGTCGAGATTGTTTTGCAAGGAGCTGTAGATTCCAATCTGAGTAGAGGCTGAAAGAACAGGTTCTTTTTTTTTTTTACAAAATAATTCTCGCATTTCAGTTTTCAATCACTTAGGACCCTGGTTGAAAGACGATTTTCTGCAATATCTTTAAGGCAGGAGTGTCTTAAGCTTGGCAACGTTAAGAGGCTGGCTGGGGAATTCTGGGAGTTGAAGTCCACAAGTTTCAAGGTTGCCAATCTTGCTTTTTGGTGTGAGGTGATAGATTAGAATTCAGAAACACACGGCACCATTCTCTGTGCTAATGTAATAGACTATTGTACAGGTAGTCCTTGACTTACAACGGCAGTCGTCCTTGACGTACTACAACAACAGTTCATTGAGTGGACTGCTCTAAGTTAAAATGGCTCTAAATAAAGCGATTTATGACCGTTGCAGCATCCCCATGGACACGTGGACAAAATTCAGATATTCGGACAACTGACTCATATTTATGATGGTCGCAGCATCCTAAGGTTACGCGATCCCCTTTTGCTAAGCAGAGTCTATGGCAGTGATGGCGAACCTTTTCGGCACTGAGTGTGCGTGCGCTCATCAGGGCCATGAACAGGAAGAAGAGCTGCCCAGGGGGCATGCGCACACCGAATGAGGTACTTCTGGTTTCCAGCATGCGCATGCGCGCCAACCAGCAAGGCTTCTGGTTCCTGCCACACATGCACACGCTCCAATAAGCTGGCTGGCATGCATGCTCATGCCAGAAAACGTGTTTCGATCCAGGCCCAAGTAGGTATTATCAGTTGCAATCAGTTCGAACACAAACAGACTTTATTAGAACAGCTGAGAATTAACTCATTCTCAGCGTAGTCCAAACTAATTCAAAACAAATTCTTCATAACACAATTCTTCAGCCTTATCACCAACCTTGGTATACATAGGCAACTTGCCAAAGGCTTCTCTTGGCAAAAGTTCAGAAGCAGAAGACGCCAACAAGAAATAAATGCCGCAAGACAAGAAACAAATCTATCAATGTTGTTTTCCGACCAAGAGCCGTTGCTGGTCTGTTTTAAGCCTTATGGGAGGGGACAATCACCTCCAGGCCTTACTCCCGAGTCGTCCCTTTAGTTTTAACTGTACTTTCCTTCTGGCAGCTCTGCGCATGCGTGCACTAGGAACAGGCTCCTCCTGTTCCTCTGCCTCTCTACTGTCAGCCTCTGGAGGCTCCGGAGTCCGCACATCACTCCCAGACGGCCCTGGCCCCATCTCTGCCTCCGACGCAGAGCCGTCATCTGGACCTTCCCCAGACTCCAGCACTGGCCCATGTTCCTCCCCCGCCTCCTCACTGTCTGACTTCGCTGCCAGCTCTGCAGGCTGCTGGCGGACCACAACAAAATGGAAGATCAGCTCTTCCGTTTTCCGGCACTGCCGCACGCACAAAGGCCAGCTGATCATTGTGTGCGCATGCGCGCCAGAAACCGGAAGAGAAACAGGTGACACCGCGTGTGCCAGGCGACATGGCTCCGGGTGCCACAGGTTCGCCATCCTGGGTCTATGTGGATTCCAGATACATCTTGACAAACGTCTCAGCCACGGAAATGTCAGGTTCAGTTGCAGTTTGCATGTTTTGAGAAGCACCTGCAACGAAAGTCATCTTTTCAAGGTGTCCTTCCGGACAGGCTATCAACACTTATCCCGTGTGTGTGTGTCTGTCTCACACACACACACAGCAGCTGCACAACCCATCCTCTCTCCAGCTTTGAGAATTAAAACAGGCTGCATGGCAACCAGGCCTGAGCTCAATCAGTATGCACTGATGCAAACAGGCAGACGGTTGGAACGAAAGCACCTTGGTTAAAAGATTAGGTTGATGAGGACTAATTACAAATTATCAGAAGCTAAAAATATCCAGCAGGGGATCAGAGGATTGTTGGGTTTTTTGTTTTTTGTTTTTTAAAAAAGAAGGAATATAAACCGGGGAACAAGCGAGGCAGGCATGTCCCTCTCTGCAGACTCTTCAAGACGAGGGTTTATTTTGATGGACGCGTTGAGGTCTGCGTGTTTGTCCTTTCAATTAATACCTTTCGCCTTTGTACGCTTTGGTTGAGGGGCTGACACAAAGAAAAGTGGGGGGGGGGTCAAATTTTTCTTCAAAAGCACCAGAAGGCAGGACAAGAAGCGATGGTTGGAAATTAACCAAAGAGAGAAGCAACCTGGAAATTCAGGAGAAACTTCCTAACAGGGAGGACAATTAACCAGTGGAACAGCTTGCCACCAGAAATCGTGGGCACTCCATCACTGGAGGTTTTTAAGACGAGTCTGGACAGCCACTTGTCTGAAATTGTATAGGTTCTCTTGCTTGAGAAGGGGGCTGGATTAGAAGACCTCCAAGCTCCTGTTCTGTTCTGTTCTGTTCTGTTCTGTTCTGTTCTATTCCTATTCCTATTCCTATTCCTATTCCTATTCCTATTCCTATTCCTACTCCTACTCCTACTCCTACTCCTATTCCATTCCTATTCTATCCTATTCTATCCTATTCTATTCTATTCTATTCTATTCTATTCTATTCTATTCTATTCTATTCTATTCATTTCCTACTCTACTCTACTCTACTCTACTCTACTCTACTCTACTCTACTCTATATCTTGCCCTGCCCTGCCCTACCCTACCCTACTCTACTCTACATCCTACCCTACCCTACCCTACCCTACTCTACTCTACTCTATCTACTCTATATCCTACCCTACCCTACTCTACTCTACTCTATATCCTGCCCTACCCTACTCTACTCTATATCCTACCCTACCCTACCCTACCCTACCCTACTCTATTATCAAAATGGTTACTCCTGCACTGTGCACCAGCAGGTTACTATTAATAATTGAGAAGGCAAGACCCTCTGCAAAACAGAGCATGGGAATACAGTAGATATTTCAGTTATTTCTGAAATTAGGCTTCCATTAAACCAGTCCTTTAAGTCATATTTGCCCAGGAGATTACTAGACAGTTAAAATCTCTTTCCTCAAGGAAGGTGAAATTGAAATGGCACTGAAAAAAGTGACTTGTGATTGTTTTTCACACTTAACGTTCATTGCAGCCTCCTCATGGTAAAAATTCAAACAATTGGCAACGGACTCATATTTATGACGGTTGCAGTGTCCTGGGGTCATGTGATCTGCTTTTGCGACCTACTAACAAGCAAAGTCCACGGGGAAGCCCGATTCACTTAACAACCATGTTACTAATTTTATTTTATTCTTTTTTATAATAATTTTTATTGTAGTTTTTCTTTGCCGTAATTCTAATTACTAATTTTAAATACCGCAGGGATTCCCTCAACGACCTTTAGACGAAAGGTCTAAAATGAGGTAACGCTCATTTAACAACAGTCTCGCTTAGCGACAGAAATTTTGGGCTCAATTGTGATCATAAGGCGAGGACCACTGCATATCTTGGTGCTTACTCTTGTTTTTCTCGTAGTGGTTCCCTTGGCACAGAACAAACTTGCAGGAAGCATTAGGGCTAAAGCTTTTATTCCATCAACCTGTTGCTTTTGATTTTTCAGTTTCTCTGGTTTAAAAGAAAGCACACATTTTTCTGGTCTTTGCCTCGTTCTTTCTTGTTCTTTTTGTTTTTTTCCCACCCAGGCAATATTTTCCTTTCCTGGGGTGTGTTGTCCCTTCTGTCGGTTAAACCCTTCATAATAAGAATTCCTCCCACATTAATCGTGGATCTTAGGAAAGATTTGCTTTGTTGACTGGCTGTCTCCAACTCTTGTAAGGTCTAAAAGTAAATAAAAGAAGAAGAAGAGGAGCAGGAGCAGGAAGAAGAAGGAGGGGAGGAGGAAGAGGAAGAAGAAGAAGAAGAAGAAGAGGAGGAGGTGGGATGGTGGTGGAGGAGGAGGAGGAGGAATAAGGAGAGGAGGAAACAAGAGGAGGAGGAGGAGGAGGAAGGAGAGGAGGAGGAGGAGGAAGAAGAGGAGGAGAAGGAGAGGGAGAGGAAGAAGGAGAAGGAGAGATCTATAAGAGTTACAGTAGAATGAAGTAAAGCTTCTGGTAACTGTAAATGGGGAAACTGCTCGGTTTCCAATTCTGCAGTACCTTAAAGAACACATTTTTCCCCAAGTCGAATTCCCTTCTGAAGGAACAGCAGTGGCCTGCTCTTCTTAGAGTCATCAAGCTGGTTTTTGGGCGATTCTTCTAGGACAGGTGTGTCAAACTCAATTTCATTGAGGGCCACATCAGGGATGTGTTTGACCTCGAGGGGGGGGGGGCGGGGCTGGGTGTGACCAGGGTGGGCGTGGCCAGCATGACGTCACTCATGTCGGGGGTGCCTGTGATGGCCCAAGTGCTCTGCCAGTGAAACCTGAGCTCCGTTTGCAGCTGGGACGGCCTCCTGCAACCCTGCTGGCAAAAACGGAGCTCAGGAGAGCCGCGGGCAGCCCTCATGAGCTCCGTTTTCAGCTGTGATGTCCTCCTGCAACCCTCTGACAGTGAAAATGGGTTTCTGAGCTCTGTTTGTGGCTGGGACATCCTCCTGCAGTCCTCTGACAGTGAAAACGGGTTTCTGAGCTCTGTT
>WNWU01000069.1:1195173-1207206 GCA_012654045.1 Ptyas mucosa
TCAGAGAGCACCACAGACCCCACAGTTCGACCGTCAGCTACAACCTCTTGTCTTCCATGGTCTCTACAGAAGACCCTTGGCTGAAGAAATAGGAACAAGAATGTATGGCGTACTCATAGAACTAATAATACCCAGTGATATTGTCTAGAATTTACTCCTTGTCCTGTCAGGCTACGATGGGGACAGTTGACTGCTGAAATCTGAACTTCTCTAGTGAACATCTGTATTTCCAGAATTGCTTTTCTCCTCCTCATCTCTTGGTCTGTAGCGCACAGTCTGTTGATAGCGATATTCAGTAGCCTTCAGGCACAGATTTCTTCCCTGTCTCACTTCTCTGGAAGCGAACTACTTTTCCATGTGTGAAAATGTTCCTCCCGCGAGTTGGCATTTTTCACAGCTTTAAAGGGGCATCTCAAGAAGCTTCTGTCTTTATGCATCCTCTAAGCTTTGTCAAACAGCTGGAGGCGCAGAAGACTGCTGTGGCTGAATTGTCCATGCATGTTTCTACAGGATTCTCTATGGGTTGAACATTTGCAAAGATAATAATAAGTGGGTGATGGATCGGTTGTGTTGCCCAGACTATCTTGTTTTCTTCTTCCTGTTGTGGCCCACCGATGGCTAATAAAGCTGGCAGCAGAGTAGAACAGTGAGGAGGTTGGGGAGGAACTTGGGCCAGTCCTGGGGGCTGGGGAAAGCTTGGACGAGGGCTCTGCATCAGAGGCAGAGAGGGGGCCAAAGCCATCTGATAGTTATGTGCAGCCTCCAGAGTCTGACATCAGCAAGGCAGAAGAACAGCGGGAGCCTGTTCCCAGTGTGCGCATGCGCATGCGCAGAGCTGCCAGACGACAAGAACAATTAAGAAAACAGGGTCGACTTGGGAGTAAGGCTTGGAGATGATTGGCCCCTCCCCTAAGACATAAAAGAAGAGCGAATGGGACGTGAGCTTTTGCAGGAAGCAATTAGTTTATGTGGCTGATTCAAGATTGGAAAGTTCTGTTTGTGACTCTGTGCCATGTTTGGCCTTGCCCTGCATCTGGAAATTAGCTCTTTGGCAGCATTCCAAGGGAGATAGGTGGGTGTTGATAACCTTCCTCTGAAGGTTATCAAGACTGTAAATGAAAGTAATTTACAGTTGTATAAATAAAAGAGGCTTTGTCAGTGGTGAAATCTAAAATTTGTTACTACCAGTTCTGTGGACGTGGCTCGATTGGGGGGGGGGTGTAATGTGACTGGGTGGGCGTGGCCAACTTTTTTTTTTTACTTTTAAAACCATTTTTTCTACAACCTCTTCAGCTGAAGAGGTTGTAAAAAATGCTTTTAAAAGCCTATGACGATCGGCAACTCAGCTGGGATCTGATTTTTGCTACCGGTTCTCCGAACCACCCGCCTCCATCCCTACCGGATCGGGCGATCCGGTCCAAACCGGGAGCATTTCACCCCTGGGTTTTGTGGGACTAAGACTTTGCTTCATGCTTTCTGAGGAAGCCTAGGTCAGAACACTTCCTGGGGAGACCATTGTGACCTCGGGAAGGGTTGGTGGGTTGGTTTTGAAAGGGAAGTGATGAATCTGTGCTCATCTGTCATATTTTGAGAGATGCCACCGTTAGGCACGGGGCCATTGAAATCTATTTATCCTTAAATATTTTTTTTCCTCCGCATTTCCATTCCCCCCTCCCCTAGAACCCTTCAGTTTCCTTCGTTATACAAGGCCCAGAAATCTTGGCATGAGTCAGCTTGTCTCTTCAGTCTTGAACCCTCCAGCTCCAGAAGAGCCCCGGTTTCATACGTTGAAGAGCTCTTATCTGGATGCGAAGGTTGCTCTTTATTCGTACGACAAAGGCCGTGATGATCGTGAATGAGTAAAAATGTCTACATCCCTTAGCAAGAGAAGCGTTGAATGCCAGCTGTATTGTAAGGAGGAAGTTGTTTCTTATCTTGCGTTGTTTTGAGAAGGTCTGGGGTTCATGAAGTAGGAGGATCTTCTTGGAATGTCCACCTACCTTCCCATCCCATCGCTGCTAAGAAACGAGGAAGGCATGGTAGAGTTGGCCTACTACTCAAGATGATCAAAGGCCTACAAATTCAGTCCTACAAAGGATTTCCAGGCACGTTTTGAGGGTGCAGATGAGACTTTGGGGTCCTCTCGGCTGAGCACTGCGTCCTAGGATAGGGGTTTTAAACACAAGGCTCGCGGCAGCCATCCTAGAAAATGTAAGGGGGCGCCCCGCGTTGCTTCAGCCCGGTCTACCCAGTGCGAAGAGAAAACATTGGGCCAGCTGTTTGAGGAGTGGCGTCAAGCTGGCCGCGCCCACCCAGTTGGCCATGCCTAGGCTTGTGACCTAGGCTTCCCCAAACCACAAAGCAGACTCCATGTCCGACCATAAAACCCTTTTTATTAAGTGACTGTGAATTCTTCTCATTCACATCCAGCAAAGTCTTTCAAGGGAGAATTTACAGTCACAGACCTTATCTGGCTTGGAGAGCTGCCAGGCTGATATCTTCAAAACTTGGCAAGGAGTCACGAACCAATTAAGCGAACTAATTTTCTCCTGCAAACTCCACTCCCCTTTCGCTCCTCTTTTATTCCCTCTGGGAGGGGCCATTCATCGACCACCTGTGGCCTTACTCCCTAGTTGACCCTTGTTCCTTAGCTATTCCCTTCGTCTGGCAACTCTGTGCATATTCACACTGGGAACAGGCTCCAGCTGTTCACCTACTTCACTGATGTCTGACTCTAAAGGCAGCTGATAACTGTCAGACGGCCCTGGCCCCCTCTCTGCCTCCGACGCAGAGCCCTCCCCAGGCTCCAGGACTGGCCCATGTTCCTCCCCAACCTCCTCACTGTCTGAATCTGCTGCCAGCTCCGTTGGCTGCTGGTGGGCCACAACAATGCCCACACAGTTGGCCACGCCCAGTGAGTGGCGTCAAGCTGGTCACTTCCACCCGGTTGGCCAAGCCCGCCCAGTCGGCCACGCCCACCCAGCCCCCCGAGGTCAATCACAGCCCCGATGCGGCCATCAATGAAATTGAGATTGACACTGTTGTCCTAGGATGTCCCTGGCCGATTCTCTTTTGACATTTTTGATTTGACGGTGACTTGTAGTTGTCTCCTACGAAACAAAATTGCACCAGGCGAAAGGATTCTGAAATTATTCTCCACTTTGAGCTCTTATTATTTGAAATATTGGTTAAAAAAAAGAAGAAGTAGAAAATCCTCCTTTGTAATGGTTTCTAACCTATGTTCTTTGAAACGTCGGGGCTGCTGCAGAAGATGAGAAATGATTAGTCAGGTGTTTGGTTCATCTCTACCTTAGCTTGATTATTGCTCGGCTCCCTGAACCACAGAGGGAGCAAGGGCTCCAGACCTCATTTACGGTAATGGGATCTGACTGTGACTCTCTAAGAAAACGATTTTGGAGTTATTCTGAACTTCTTGGTGAAAACAACAGCCGAGGGATGGAGAACGGGTAACTTGGATGGTTAATACAAATACAGAATAGAAGAACAGAGCTGGAAGGGACCTTAGAGGTCTTCTAGTCCAACCCTCTGCCCAGGCAGGAAACCCTACACCTCTTCAGACAAATGGTTATCCAACATCTTCATAAAAACTTCCAGTGTTGGAGCATTCGCAACTTCTGGAGACAAGTTGTTCCATTTAGATTAATTGTTCTCACTGTCAGGAAATTCCTCCTTAGTTCTAGGTTGCTTCTCTCCTTGATTAGTTTCCATCCGTTGCTTCTTGTCCTGTCCTCAGGTGCTTTGGAGAATAGCTTGACTCCCTCTTCTTTGGGGCAGCCCCTGAGATATTGGAAGACTGCTATCAGGTCTCCCCTAGTCCTTCTTTTCATTAAACTAGGCGCACCCAGTTCCTGCAACCGTTCTTCTTATGTTTTAGCCTCCAGTCCCCTAATCCTCTTGGTTGCTCTTCTCTGCACTCTTTCTAGAGTCTCCACATCTTTTTTACATTGTGGCAACCAAAACTGGATGCAGTATTCCACGTGTGGCCTTACCAAGGCCTTATAAAGTGGTATGATCGGCTAATCAATAAAGCCTCCATAGAGCACTACTTGGTAGGAGACTAATGGACAGGGTGCCAGGAACACCCTTGGAATAAGATGTTTCAAGGCTGTTCTTGGCCTTGAATTCTCACAAGGATGGGCCTCTCAGCATCTCTTTCCTCCTGCACGTTATGGAGATCCAACCTGGAGAAGTAGTCACTCTCCAAGATTCCGTAGATCAGCATTTCTCAACGTTGGCAACTTTAAGATAATATGGACTTCACCTTTCAGAATTCCCCAGTCAGGAGAATGTCTTCCTCTTGGGGCGAAGATTCTAGGGCTAACAAACATTTGGTAGCTTGTAGATTTCCCAGTAACAAGCCCTTAAGAGTAACTCGATTGTCCTCTGTTAAAGACATTATCTAAGGAATATGTCTATGGAGGTTCTCAGTCCTCCAGGTCATGGTTGTCCCAAAGGTGCTTTTTTTTCAAGAGACAACTGGACTTCCTTTGTTTTTCTTTGAAGACCTTTCGCTTCTCATCCAAGAAGCTTCTTCAGCTGTTCTATTTCCCCACCATCCAGTCAGAGCTGAAGGAGCTTCTGAAGAAGCTGAAGAAGAACCACAGCAAAATCCCGGAGAAGATTTGAGTTTTTGTTTGCCGACAATTTGCTGATAATTTTGTTTCCTGCTTACGAATTCATCATGACCCCTAGGATCTGGAGATCATAGCTGGCCAAAATTAGACAGTTGAAAATTTACTTGGTTTTGTTTTTCCGGTGTCAGTCCTGACGGACGACAGTCTGTTATCTGAAAACCAGTTATCCAAAAATCCATCTGTCCCTCAAATCTCCTTGGCAAGTTCTCTTCTGCATCTGGTGGCACCAATTAAGATCTCCAGGGCAAAGGCCACAAGTTAGCTGTGACACTTTTGGCACCTAGGTCACTCCTGCTGTCATTTCTCTCTCTCTCTCCTTTCCATCATCATTCTTAAGAGCCCTGGATGGTGTGCTCTTAATATTTATCCCTCCTTTCTTCATTAAGATTGAATTTTGGCTTGGTTTTCAATGGGAGCCTACGTGTCCATCTATAGTTTATAATATTGGCTTCAATTAATTTGTATTGACTGTCCTCTGGCCTGCAGGTAAACTAAAATCCAGGTGAACCACAGAAATAAATTTGGACTTATCTTCCCATGACCTTCCTTCTTTTCATTAAACTAGAATAAGAGTTGGAAGGGACCTTGGAGGTCTTCTAGTCCAACCCCCTGCTCAAGCAGGAGACCCTATATCGTTTCAGACAAATGGCTGTCCAATCTCTTCTTAAAAACTTCCAGTGATGGAGCACCCACAGCTTCTGAAGGCAAGTTGTTCCACTAATTAATTGTTCTCACTGTCGGGAAATTTCTCCTTAGTTCTTGGTTGCTTCTCTCCTTGATTAGTGTCCATCCATTGCTTCTTGTCCTGCTCTCAGGCGCTTTGGAGAATAATTTGACCTCCTCTTCTCTGTGGCAGTCCCTGAGATATTGGAACGCTGCCAGTCTTTCTTTGCATTAAACAAGACAATTAAACGTTTCCTACTCAGTATCTAAGGCCAAGCTGGCTTAGAAAAACCTCTTTCAGGGTTGAAATATTGGTTAAGAGACCAACATCTTCAGGAGAATCCATATTTTCAAACCTGAATTCTATCTTCAAGCTTAGTTGGAAGATTTATTTTGTGACATCATCCCTTCTCTGCTTGAGATGAGGGTTTCCTACAACCACTTAGCTCTGCCCAAGTAATGGGCAAGCCAGTTTTACGCAGTTGCCTAGAATAGAGTCAACCCAGTGAATTGTTCAACCCCCACAATGTTGTCTGCAGCCATTCTCTTCCCTTCTGAATGCCATAACCAAGCAATGCAGTCATAAATACTGCTAATGAGTCATTAATGACCAGAAAACACGAGCGTGTGAATTTACTGTGACTCACCAGGCCCCGTTTTCAACTAATGGATGGAAATAAATGATTGGATGTAATCAGATCATTACGATAGGTATTCTTTTTTTTTTTCAAGGAAGACGACGGAACAACTCCATTAAAAATAATCATCTGGGGCTCATTTGAAGAAAGATTCCTGAGGATCAAACAGCCACTTCAAAGGAACTTTTGCCAAAGGAGAAAGTGTTACGCGGGTTTGATTATACAGCGAGAGATTTGGCTGCCCGTGATATCGCAGTGTTTTGTGTTTTGATGATGGCATTAAGCTGTTTTTCCAGGTCAGCTCACAGTTTTCCTGCGTCTTCTGCTTAATTCAAGAGCTGTCTCTCTTCATTATGGACACGTGCCTCCAGAAGTCCAAGATCAATTGTCAATTATGCCGTTTAAAATGGTGAAAATGGAAAAATACTTGTAGGGGCAGCTGAAACGCTCTTAGGATAAACTTTGGACTACAGATCTTATAGCTCAGAATTGACCAGTGTAGGAAGACGTTGGCCTAGATGGATCGGCCTCTGTTCATCCTCAGCCTCATCGCTGTCTGATTCCGTTGCCGGCTCCGCAGGTTGCTGGCAGACCACAACACCCAAAGAGATGAATTGATGTGGCCGGTGAAATGTCCCATTTAGTGGGGTAGACTGAAGGAAGGATCCAGAAAGAGGCCCCTTAGTGCCGTGGGTCTCTCTACTGATAGGGATGGGTGGACGTTGAAATCCGGATCAGCTGCAACGTGCCAGGATGCCCGTCTCTGCTCTAGCATCGGGCCCAAGCAATGAGGTCCAACCATGAACGGTTCAAGTTGACTACTTTATTGTCTTTTACCTCTACTACAAGAATCTTCTCCAGATTGTTTTCTCCTTCTCTTGAGAACAGGCAGACGAGCTTCCATGGAACTTAGAGCAGGTTTCTTGCGGCCGCACCAGTGGTGGCATTCAGCTGGTTCAGACCAGTTCGGGCAAATCGGTAGTGGTGACCTGCAGGTGGACCCGCCCTCCCGCCTCCTGCTATGCCATCCTATTTAGCCACATTTTCTAAGGCACACACATGTGTGCAAGCTGCATGCGCGAGCAAAGCACATGCGTGGAAGGCCAGGCATATGTGCAGAACAGGAGTGGGTGAATGGAGCCTCCCGCTGCTTTTACTACCGGTTCACAAGAACCGGACAGAACCGGGAGCAACCCACCACTGGTGCAGAAGGTGCAGGAGTGAAGGAAGCATGCGCCTGCGCGCTCACATTTTCAATGTGCGGCGAACCGGTGGTAAAATTATGTGAAACCCACCTCTGGGACGCACAACGACTCAAGGCTTGTTTCCTGCTTGACTCCTCCTTCCATCCTTCCTTGGGAATGGCTGGCTGGGGAATTCTGGGAGTTGAAGTCCCCACGTCTTCAAGCTGCCATAGCTGGAGATCCCTGATCTAGGGAATGAAGCAGGATTGTGTATTTCCCAGGAGATACGGCGCCAGGGTAGACCGACACCCTTTTCATCAGTTGGTTGAGCTTGCACATGGAAGCTTGCAACCCCGTCGACACCAAGACATTTCTCCCGCACACCCAAACGTAGCACAACATTGAACCCAACCTCGTTCAACTAATGTTCCGTCTCTTAAGAATACCCAGTGAGATGTCCTCACCATTTCTCCTCTGCCATCCTGATTTTTCTTTTTCTTTTTTTTTCCTAAACACATACATGTTCTCCCGTGAAGCTACCGAAGCAGCCCATTTAAAGCAGGGGGTCCCCAACCCCCCCCCCGGTCCGTGGCATGCCAGAAACTGGTCCGTGCAAACAAGCGAAGCCCCATCCGCGAGACGCAGGCAGCACGTGAAACCATGCTCCCCCCCCTCCGGTCCGCGGAAAAACCTCTCCCCACGGAACCGGTCCCCAGTGCCCAAAAGAGTTTGGGGGGGCGCTGATCTAAAGGACCCATTCATTCCCCTGCTGGGAATGAATTCTTCCAAGGTCTCTCTGCAACCCACCCCACCCCACCCGAATTTAACCACCCTGTGTTAGTGGCTCTTTTCTTTTCCTGAGCTACATTAATGGAAGAGGGAAGGCTATTGATTTAGCCTGGCTGCTTGTGTTGCTTATAAATATGCATGAGGCTTCGGGGCTGTTTAAGCGTGCTTTTTAATTCCCCTTGCATTGCTGACTCTCCCTCTCTCTCTCTCTCTCTCTCATTCTCTCTCTCCTGCCAGGGCTGTGCTTGCATAGCAAGCGGACGGCTGAAGGCCCCTTGCGCGCAGTTTGGGACGTTTCCAGGGAGGGGATTAATCCGAAAGTCTTGTCTTTTTTTAAAAACAAAAATGCAAAGGACTTCGATTTCTTTCCAGCCTGTAAGCGGTAAAGTGGCGTTAAGGGCAGCCGCCACTTCTGCCTTGCTGGAACCCTCGCAGGCAGTCCTCGCTTAGCGACCGGCAATCGGGACCGGCAACTCGGTCGCGACGTGGAAAAACAGGCGGAGAAGAACAGCGAGGCGTTTTTGCCTCGTCGGAATGACAGGTAGTGAGCTCAGGTAGCGACCGCACTTGGGATAGGCAGCTCGGTCGCTAAGTGGAAAAGCAGACGGACAAGACTTACGTTCAGTGCTCCGGGCAGGTTTGCCTTGCTGGAATGACAGTTAGTCCTCGGTTAGTGACCACACTTGGGATCGGCAACGCACGGCCAAGATTTACGTCAGTATTAGGCACTTTTGCCTTGCTGAAATGACAGGCTGTCCTCAGTTAGTGACCACACTTGGGATCAGCAGCTCGGTCGCTAATTGGGAAAACACATGGCCAAGACTTTTGTGAAGGGCATCGGGCACTTTTGCCTTGCTGGAATGACAGGCAGTCTTCGTTTAGTGGCCACACTTGGGATTGGCAACTCGGTCGCTAAATGGGAGATCTGCAACCTTTACAGTTTTCCTTCTGCCTTCCCTGCAGTGCTGCATTCACTCTGCACATCGCAAGCAAAAATGCACATTGTTTGTGAAGCGCAAGAACGGCAATTCCGTGAGCGGAGGATGCTGCAACCATCACGAATGCGAGGATTGGACACAAAGCTTTTTTTTTTTAAGCACTTCCGTAACTTTCTTCACTAAACAAGGCAGTCGGTAAGCAAAGACTGCCTGCAACTGGCTCCCCAGGAAACTCTTCTATAGTTTTAAAAAAAGAAAGAAAGAAACTGTCAATCGGGGTTAAAAGCCTGGCTGGATATTAAGCCTATCTGGGCTTCTTTTGTAAATCCTGCTTGGATTTATTCTAGTAATCCGAAGTGAAGCCTCGGGGTCAAACTCGAACCGATTACAGAAGTGCAGCGGGGAGCATGTTATCTCCAGCAGCCTCTTTGTGCGTAGCCAGGCATAACACCTGTCCAGATGCTGATACGGGTTTCGTTGCAAGAAGATCCTTTTCCGAGGCTGCAAAGTTTTCGGGACCCCGCCAGACCCCCACCCCCTCTAATCCCCCAAACTTGCCCTTTGCTGACCGGTCTTGCCAGCTTCTGAGCCGCTCATCATCATAAGCTTCCAACAATTATTCCGAGAGGAGATTTCTTATGCTGGGAGTTATCGGTGGCTGAGTTCCCGAGAGAGGCGGGAGGAATGGAACAAAAAGAGAACTTTGCCGTGGCTCTATTTTTTTATTTATTAATTTTTTTTAGAAAAATAAATCAGCCTGTAACACTAGCGCGCATGCAAATTTTGCAGTAGCACTCCCAGGAAGATAGAACAGAGGAGTAAACTTTCTATAAGTTGGCTGTAAAGTAGAAAACAGTCTTAGAACATAGATTGACAAGGTTGGGAGGGACTTTGGAGGTCTTCTAGTCCAGCCCCCTGCTTAAGCAGAAGACCCTAAACCAGTGTTGGCCGCACGCATGCATGCCAGAAACTGGAAAATCCGGAACCCTGAAGACCATGCTTACGCCAGAACCTGCACACATTTATTGATTGATTGGTTCGATTTATATGCCGCCCTTCTCCGGAGACTCAGGGTGGCTTACAATGCGTTAAGCAATAGCCTTCATACTTTTTGTATATACCTGCTTAGTAAGGCTTTCGGGCCCCCCTAAGCGGTATTCTTTTTTTATACAAAGTGAGCTTATTGCCCCCACAATCTGGGTCCTCATTTTACCTACCTCAGAAGGATGGAAGGCTGAGTCAACCTTGAGCCTGGTGAGATTTGAACTGGCAGTAATTGCAGGCAGCTGGTGCTAGTTAACAGCACTTTAGTCTGCTGCGCCACCAAGGCTCTGAAGACCAGCTGGACAGAACCCGGAAGAGTAATGGGCAATGGCTCACATGCCCGGAGAGATGGCTCTGCGTGCCATTTCCGGCATGTGTGCCATAGGTTCGCCATCACGACCCTAAACCATTTAGGACAAGTGGCTGTCCAGTCTCTTCTTAAACGCCTCCAGTATTGGAGCATCTACAACTTCTGTAGGCAACTACTGTTCCACTGCTTAATTGTTCTCACAATTGTTAGGAAGCTTCTCCTTAGTTCCAGGTTGCTTCTCTCCGTGATGAGTTTCCATCCGTTCCTTCTTGTCCTGCCTTTGGGTGCTTTGGAGACCCCCCTCTTCTTTGTGGCAGCCCCTCAAACACTGGAAGACTGCTATCCTGTCACCCCCCGGGAAAGGGTTATTTTTTCCTTTGGAAACGCTGCATGATGGGTACAAAATATGGGTCCTTCCAGTGCCTGGCCTCTTGAGGACCAAAGGCTGGCTCCACCCAGATGATCTCGTGGCAGTTCCAGATGAGAATAACAGGATAACAGTGTTGGAAGGGACTTTGGAGGTCTTCTAATCCAACCTCCTAGCCAAGCAGGAGACCCTACACTATTCTGGACAAACGGGTGTCCAGTCTCTTCTAGAAGGCCTCCAGTGTTGGAGAACCCACAACTTCTGAAAGGAAGCCCATCCCACTGGTTAATTGTCCTCACTGTTAGGAAGTTTCTCCTTAGTTCTAGGGTGCTTCTCTCCTGGGTTAGTTTCCATCCGTTGCTTCTTATCCTGCCTTCAGGTGCTTTGGAGCAGGAGTCTCCAGCCTTGGCAACTTTAAGACTTGTGGACTTCAACTCCCAAAATTCTGGGAGTTGAAGTCCACAAGTCTTAAAGTTGCCAAGGTTGGAGACTCCTGCTTTGGAGAATAGGTGGACCTCCTCTTCTTTGTGGCAGCCCCTCAAATACTGGAAGACTTTATCTTGTCACTCCTAGTCCTTTTTTTCTCCAGACAAGCCGAACAAAGTCTTCTTGTGTGAACCCAGCCAGGTGATGCAATGGAAGAACTCAACATGTCCACACCGAACATGTTCAAAAGCCAAGTTATGGACAAACGTCAACTGTTCCACGAAGGAAAAAGAAAATCTTTCCCATTTCTGTGTCCTCAAAAAGAAAATTAAAAAAAAAATCACCTACTCAGGAATTCTTTGGCCACGCCTGGCTGGAGATGTCGAAAGTTGCCATCCCAGCCTATCTTAAAAGCGCCAGATTGGAAGGAGCCTGCTCTAATGCATTTAACAAATTAGCAAAATTATCTATTCATAAGGATATGTTTTCCTTGAGGGAAGAGGGGGTGAGAAAAAAAAAAGCCACTCGGGCAGTTTGGTATATTAAACAGCCGTGCTCATTAATTTGGAGATTGGTTTTGTTTTAAATCTATGTTTTATTTAAGCCGAGGAGGCCCCGCGTCCTCTGCCTTGCATTGTTAATGCTTTTCCCTTTCGCTTTTCGTTAACAAGGGGTCTCGGGCAAGCTTGGTGGATTTGCTGGACGGAGATTTCTCTCGAGATCTCCTCTCGAAAATCTTCTCAGAATAAATTCCAGAAATGAGCTTCATGAAAGATGCAGAATTAAATCTGACATGAAAGGAAGGCAGGCTGCTGGGAGTTGGGGTGGTTGAAAGTCTCCGGTTGGAAGGGAAAAGGGATCATGTGGGGTCAAGGGGATTTTGGCGAGTGTCTTTGTGGTTCACTGTTCCCAGGCGTTAGGCTTAGAATCATAGAATCCTAGGGCTGGGAGGGACCTCGGAGGTCTTCTAGTCCAACTCCCTACTCAATCATAGAATCCTAGGGCTGGAAGGGACCTTG